>JAECUM010027942.1:0-37129 GCA_016617855.1 Megalonaias nervosa | reverse complement strand
CTAGAAACGCCGATTACACATACACGGCATTACCGACACACGAATCAGGACCGGGTTGTAAAGTAATACCTGACGCTGACTATATAGACGGGTCTGCATGTGGAATGGGGAAATCTGAATCAGCTTGAAAATCATTAAAAGAGGGTCAGTCTGTGCTCGCATTATCATACAGAAAGACACTTACCGAGAAAATCAAATCCGATTATAATATTGAATCCTACATGAATATTGATGGTTGTATCAGATTCGATCCTGAAGATTCTCGGCGGGTTGTTGTCCAATGGGAATCTCTACACAGAGTCCGTGGAGTTCCAGACGTAATTATTGTAGACGAATGGCACGGAATCCGCAGACAGCAATTCCATTCAGCTAAACACAGCAAGGACAGATGGAATAAATTTATAGTATTAGCAACAACATGCAAACGGTTAATCGTTCTCGACGCAGATGCTAATGATGACGATCTAATATTATTCCGCGATAAACTAGGACGATCAACTATGAAATTTATCATTAACGATTACAAACCCGATCATGATAAGAAGTTTTATATCGAACTTTCTCACAGAAATAATCTAACCTCGCTTCTAGAACGATTACAGTTTAACGCAGATGATTTTAGATCATCTAATAATAAAATCATTAACGATAAAATCGCCATATTCGCTCATAATAAACAAAGGACTGATTATTCCGTTGAGAGTCTAGCTAAGCTCATTCAACATCTGGGATATCGTGTTAGATATTATCACGCTGATACAGACCCTGCTCAGAAGAAGTCTGACTTCAGCGATATCAATCATGCCTTCGATGACATCGATGTTGTTATCAGCAATCATACTCTCGAAGCGGGAGTTAGTATAGTTGATGATCGATTCAAATCCATGTACATATTCTCGGAAGAATTAGGATCTGTTGAGGCAACTAAGCAGGCTATCCACAGATTCCGTTGCGTTAACGAAATACATTATTCATCAACGAGAAAGCGACGTGTTTGCAAACTACCGATATATCGTGAAGGTGTCGAAAAGGTTATCATAGATCGTGAAAGATTGATCGATAACGATACAAAATTATATAGAATTCCTAACGCTGATGATCTACATACTGGGTTTGGTTACGCTTACGTCAGTGACATTATCGACGAGAATAATTCTATTATGTATTTCACACCGCGATTGATTGATGCGATGAGAAATACTGGCTATGTAATAATAGAACCACCTGTAGATGATTACGAAACGTGGTTGAGAAAAACCAGGATATCATCAAAAGATTCTGATAATAAAATCGATTATGATAACGATCCCAATGTCGATGAATTTCTAAAGACATCAATAGGTAATAGAATAAAACAATCTGTAGAAGTAAATCTTCTTGAAACGAAGTTTCTATCAACAGAGTTGCCTGAGACAGAGTCTCTAGAGTCTCTTGATGATAATGATGAAATTATCTTAAATGATTCTGAAGATTTTCCTCGGTATTACAAATACGATCCAAACACGAATATAGAACCATATCAAGCAAAGAAATTATTCCTTAGTTTTATGCTTCAATGTGATGTTAGTTTATTGCCAGCTAAGCAGATAGAATACTTGTATAAAAACTCAACACAGTTAAGACGAGCTCAGCGAATCATAGTTGATAAATTTAATGATGGTAGTGCAACCGCGAGAGAAGTATTTCGATCAGATAAAATTAGTCCTAAAGAGAAATTAACGATAATAAGAAGGTTTCTAACCGCGTTGAATTTACCCGATATTGTAACTGACGATATAATGGTAACATCAGTATCGGTATCAGGACCAGATCTCAGAATGTGCATTAAGAATATGATCGATGATCCTGATATTATACGTGATTATAATAATTTACTCGCTAACTGGCCAAGCATCTTTCCTGAAACAAGATTTCGGTCAAATAAATTAACTACCAGAAACATTCTTGAAAAGATTAAAGCCATCTACAGAGGTTTTGGAGCATCATTAACTGCAACAAGATCAGACTACACACTTACTTATCCTGTGTGGCCTAAATCAGACTTTCATGATGATCCTCGTTGGATGAACTTTATTGATTCGCGACAAGAATTTCATGGTGGTAATGATATCATCGCAGTAGATCCACGAACCACTATGTTGAAGTTTCACATTTGGAGCGTTAATGGATGGTTCAATAATTAACAAACCATCAGATTGACAAAACAACATTGTATCGTAAGTGGCATTTCATCCATTTTCCTAATAAATATTAATGAAAATGGATGAAATGCCATCATGTTAACGGAAACTTTATTTTCTAGTTTCAGATTGACCTAAGAATCATTAATGATTCTATCATCGAATATTTGATTTATAATTAAAACATAAAATAAATCTTATTAATAATAATCATGAAAGGCAAGATTGTATTATTTCCAGGTACCGATCAATACGATACTGCGATGAAAATAATAAAAGATAATAAAGGATCAATAGTTGCGAGAAATGGTATCAGATTTGCTAATATCCGTGAACAAGTAGATAGTGGTTTCTCGAAAAAATCAATAACCGACATAACAACAACGACTCGTAGAAATAAAGTACATGATCCTTTGCGAAGAAAATTAGCTAACAGAACAATACCGTTCAACTAGAATTATAATATTATTATTTATTATAATGACCAACACGAATAATGATATACTCGTTTATGATATTGTACGCAACAATAGTGATTATTTTTATGATAAAATGATTGTTGATGAACACGGCAACGAGTGCTATATACCACCAAGAACTGAAGTTTCTGGAGACATCGAATTAACTTTCAGAGTGATCAATAATGAGATAGTTCCGTTTGTTGGTAAAGAATCAGATATATCACCGTGGTTGGTCAATAATATCATGGACTGGTTCCGATGCGAGCTACTAAGAAGATTTAAAATAATACACCTACCAGAAAATGAGGTAATTAATTATCTCGGACGTCCTCTTAACGATAAAGAGATTCAAGCGAGAAGATCAACCGACTACACACTAGATAATTACATCGTCGATATCTATAAAATCGTGAAGATTCTCTCTGGAACCACTGATGATTCTGATAATTCTATTGACGCGTATAATGATGCGCGTGTTATGTTTATTCTTGGAACCGACACGAATTATTTTCATGATAAGATGATTGTTGATGAACACGGTAACGAGTATTACCTGAATCCGCGAGATACCGAATTAACTTTCAGAGTGATCAATAATGAGATAGTCCCGATTATTGGTAACTACACTAATATATCGCCATGGTTGCTTGATCAGGTAGGGAAATTATTTTCAATCGAGTTTATGCGGAGATTTAATCTACTGCGTATGTCAGAATCTGATATAGTTGAATATCTCGGACGTCCTCTTAATGATAAAGAGATTCTAGCCAAGAATGAGGTTGATGGTTATATTATTGATAAAATCAGAATCTGGAAGAATCCAACGATCAGAAATGATTATTAAAATATCTCAGCCTTTTTTATATTCCTAGTATTACCATTAGTAATTACTTGAGGCATTGCCTGGGATATAATAAAGGCTTGTTTGATAAATATATTATTGCAGTTGATGCAGTGTTCATGTGGAATCCAATAATTATCGCAGTAAATAATATTACAATAACCATTCATCATAGTAGTTGATAATACCTTTCAAATTTGACAACATCGAGTAGAATGGTTAATACCTGTAATTGTTAACATGATGCAGATTCATCCATTTCATTATTATTTTATTAGGAAAATGGATGAATCTGCATCATTGATATAGTGTTGTTTTTGATAATCTGATGGTTCGTGATGGCGATTTATCTCTATTGCCTTCTTTGACGACGTCTCTTATTCTTTCGATAATACGCTGGTCTACCTAGATTGATATTCAGATTATTATAATCATTTCTGATCGTTGGATTCTTCCAGATTCTGATTTTATCAATAATATAACCATCAACCTCATTCTTGGCTAGAATCTCTTTATCATTAAGAGGACGTCCGAGATATTCAACTATATCAGATTCTGACATACGCAGTAGATTAAATCTCCGCATAAACTCGATTGAAAATAATTTCCCTACCTGATCAAGCAACCATGGCGATATATTAGTGTAGTTACCAATAATCGGGACTATCTCATTATTGATCACTCTGAAAGTTAATTCGGTATCTCGCGGATTCAGGTAATACTCGTTACCGTGTTCATCAACAATCATCTTATCATGAAAATAATTCGTGTCGGTTCCAAGAATAAACATAACACGCGCATCATTATACGCGTCAATAGAATTATCAGAATCATCAGTGGTTCCAGAGAGAATCTTCACGATTTTATAGATATCGACGATATAATTATCTAGTGTGTAGTCGGTTGATCTTCTCGCTTGAATCTCTTTATCATTAAGAGGACGTCCGAGATAATTAATTACCTCATTTTCTGGTAGGTGTATTATTTTAAATCTTCTTAGTAGCTCGCATCGGAACCAGTCCATGATATTATTGACCAACCACGGTGATATATTTGATTCTTTACCAACAAACGGAACTATCTCATTATTGATCACTCTGAAAGTTAATTCGATGTCTCCAGAAACTTCATTTCTTGGTGGTATATAGTACTCGTTGCCGTGTTCATCAACAATCATTTTATCATAAAAATAATCACTATTGTTGCGTACAATATCATAAACGAGTATATCATTATTCGTGTTGGTCATTATAATAAATAATAATATTATAATTCTAGTTGAACGGTATTGTTCTGTTAGCTAATTTTCTTCGCAAAGGATCATGTACTTTATTTCTACGAGTCGTTGTTGTTATGTCGGTTATTGATTTTTTCGAGAAACCACTATCTACTTGTTCACGGATATTAGCAAATCTGATACCATTTCTCGCAACTATTGATCCTTTATTATCTTTTATTATTTTCATCGCAGTATCGTATTGATCAGTACCTGGAAATAATACAATCTTGCCTTTCATGATTATTATTAATAAGATTTATTTTATGTTTTAATTATAAATCAAATATTCGATGATAGAATCATTAATGATTCTTATACCAATCTGCATATTGATTTTGATAATCTGTTAACATAATGCAGATTCATCCATTTTCATTATTATTTATTAGGAAAATGGATGAATCTGCATCATTGATATAGTGTTCATATTGTTAATCTGATAGTTTGTTAATTATTGAATCAACCATTAACGCTCCAAATGTGAAACTTCAACATAGTAGTTCTTGGATCTACCGCGATGATATCATTACCACTATGAAATTCTTGTCGTGAATCAATAAAGTTCATCCAACGAGGATCATCATGAAAGTCTGATTTTGGCCACACAGGATAAGTAAGTGTGTAGTCTGATCTTGATGCGTTTATTTTGTTGTCTGAGATTAATGATGCTCCAAAACCTCTGTAGATGGCTTTGATTTTCTCAAGAATGTTTCTTGTAGTTAATTTATTTGATCGAAATCTTGTTTCAGGAAAGATGCTTGGCCAGTTAGCGAGTAAATTATTATAATCACGTATAATATCAGGATCATCGATCATATTCTTAATGCACATTCTGAGATCTGGTCCCGATACAGATACTGATGTTACCATTATATCGTCAGTTACAATATCGGGTAAATTCAACGCGTTTAGAAATCATCTTATTATCGTTAATTTCTCTTTTGGACTAATTTTATCCGAACGAAATACTTCTCTCGCAGTTGCACTTCCATCATTAAATTTATCAACTATAATTCGCTGAGCTCGTCTTATCTGTGTTGAGTTTTTATACAAGTATTCTATCTGCTCAGCTGGCAATAAACTAACATCACATTGAAGCATATAATTAAGGAATAATTTCTTTGCTTGATATGGTTCTAGATTCGTGTTTGGATCGTATTTGTAATACCGAGGAAGGTCTTCAGAATCATTTAAGATAATTTCATCATCAAGAAGCAACGTTTCTAGATACTCTGTCTCTAAAGACTCTGTCTCAGGCAACTCTGTTTCCAGAAACTTCGTTTTCAGGAGGATTTGATTGCTTTATTCTGTTACCTATTGATGTCTTAAGAAATATCATCGACATTAGGATCGTTATCATAATCTATTTTATTATCAGAATCTTTTGATGATATCTTAGTTTTTCTCAACCACGTCTCGTAATCATCTACTGGTGGTTCTATTATTTCATATCCGGTATTTCTCATCGCATCAATCAATCGCGGCGTGAAGTACATAATGGAATTATTCTCATCGATGATGTCACTGATATACGCGTAACCAAACCCAGTATGTAGATCTTCAGCGTTAGGAATTCTGTATAACTTAATATCGTTATCGATCAATCTTTCGCGATCTACAATAACCTTTTCGACACCTTCACGATATACAGGTAGTTTGCAAACACGTCGCTTTCTAGTTGATGAATAATGTACTTCGTTAACGCAACGGAATCTGTGGATGGCCTGCTTAGTCGCTTCAACAGATCCTAATTCTTCTGAGAATATGTACATTAATTTGAATCGATCATCAACTATACTGACTCCAGCTTCGAGTGTGTGATTGCTGATAACAACATCGATATCATCGAAGGCATGATTGATATCGCTGAAGTCAGACTTCTTCTGAGCAGGGTCTGTATCAGCGTGATAATATCTAACACGATATCCCAGATGTTGAATGAGCTTAGCTAGACTCTCAACGGAATAATCAGTCCTTTGTTTATTATGAGCGAATATGGCGATTTTATCGTTAATGATTTTATTATTAGATGATCTAAAATCATCTGCGTTAAACTGTAATCGTTCTAGAAGCGAGGTTAGATTATTTCTGTGAGAAAGTTCGATATAAAACTTCTTATCATGATCGGGTTTGTAATCGTTAATGATAAATTTCATAGTTGATCGTCCTAGCTTATCGCGGAATAATATTAGATCGTCATCATTAGCATCTGCGTCGAGAACGATTAATCGTTTGCATGTTGTTGCTAATACTATAAATTTATTCCATCTGTCTTTGCTGTGTTTAGCTGAATGGAATTGCTGTCTGCGGATTCCGTGCCATTCGTCTACAATAATTACATCTGGAACTCCACGGACTCTGTGTAGAGATTCCCATTGGACAACAACCCGACGAGAATCTTCAGGATCGAATCTGATACAACCATCAATATTCATGTAGGATTCAATATTATAATCGGATTTGATTTTCTCGGTAAGTGTCTTTCTGTATGATAATGCGAGCACAGACTGATTATTTCTTAATGATTTCCAAGCTGATTCAGATTTCCCCATTCCACACGCAGACCCGTCTATATAGTCAGCGTCAGGTATTACTTTACAACCCGGTCCTGATTCGTGTGTCGGTAATGCCGTGTATGTGTAATCGGCGTTTCTAGTCGTTATATGTCCGGGATAACGAAATCTACGTCTCGCATTAATAAGATATTGTTGATATTTCTTGTTTTGTTTGGTATCTGATTCAGCGTTTATAGAATCATCAGTGATTCCGGAAACGATTATTGGTAGGTGTAATTGTTTACCAGTCGATCTAGGACAGCAGATCGAATAATAACCATCATTGATATACACAAGACAGTTATCGCACTTCTCTTCGATATAACCACGCTGCTCATTATATCCGTGTCGTCGTTCGCAGATATTGCACATGTGTCCAGGCTCTCTCGATATAGTAAATCTATTTCCGGTAACATTAACGACGCTGATAAGCTGATCGGATCTGCCAGTAAGTATCGTGGATATGCTAATTATATCTGCTGGTGGAATTTCATCGCAGATATTTGTATTATTGGATGTATCATAAACATTAGTTTTAATCTCAACACGATCAGGTTGAATACAGGTTGGACAGACGAGTAGGTCACTAACGGATAAATAATCATTATGAGAAATTAGTTTTTTACATAACGTCTGCACACCTGGTTTGTGTGATCGCGTGTTGTTCAATTTGATACTATGAAGACCCGCTTGTCTATCGACCTTCCACATTGGATTCCTTTCATAACCTGCACGATCTGTTAAACTATACTGTTGATCGAATGTTACCGGTATTGATTTAACGAGAACGTGATAGCCGCTATTAGTTTCAGACAAGAACACCTTTTCACGATCACACTCGCATAATTTAGCGAAATAATCAATAACGTCATCGGTGTTGATTCGTTCATCTGTCGGTTGGATGTCGATGCGATCACTATTTAGGTATTCAATTACCCTACGCACATACTTAGTGTCGAGATCGAAGATCGGATATCTGAGCCTGAATTTGGGAATGATTTCCGTTACCGAAGACTCATTAATAAAATTACCGGCATATTTATCAAACTCTTCATCGTCTGAGAACACGTAGAATTTATTAAAGTGTTGAATAATTATTCCCTGCTCGTAGATATCATCACAGTCGAGTTCGGATTCGAACACATTAAGACTCTCTATTGCATCATACTTTGTATCATAAAATCTAAAATTTTCGAGAGAAAAATTATTATATGGTGATGTGATGTGTATTTCTGTCATGTCTATGATTATATAATATACAGAATATACTTCTAATTAAAAAATAATTAAAATATTTTTATTATATAATAATGCCATTTCAGACAGGACCCAATAATTGTTGTTGGATAATTCAAGGATCGACTCGGATATGCGGAAAGTCGTGCCGAGAAGAATACTGCGCCCATCACAGCCACATGATCAGAACAGGATCAAGAGGAAATAGACCGTGCTTGCGATGTGGTAATGGAGTGCGAGGAAAAATACAGATATGCACAGCGTGTGGCGGTAATAGATATAGGGTGATGTTGCTTTATTACGATAAAAGAAAACCGAAGTATATGTCTCATAAAGAAAATCCACCAACAGCAGAGGAATATGTAAATAAGTATTTGTTAAGAGACGTTGTCTCTAACGATGATGCTAGAATCGATGATTCTGAAATCGATGATTTTAAAGATGTTCATGAAGAAGTACATGTTGATGTGGCGCGATTTTGATACAGTAATGATATTATTAATCTGATGGTTTGTTAACACGATGCAGATTCGTCCATTTTCATCATTATTTATTAGGAAAATGGATGAATCTGCATCATTGATATAGTGTTGATTTTATTAATCTGATGGTTTGTTATCTGAGGAATCATCAGTGATTCTAGAATCATAATGGTTATCTTTTATTGTACATTTTTTTTTTCAGTCTCGCGATGTAACTCTCAGCGTTATACACAAATCCCAAAAGTAATCAGAGACAACTGTAACATTTTAGTTGTGTTTAATGGCGTAGATAATCATACGCTGCAAAATATTTATTATACTTGGTGTTCAGGTGACATGGACATGAATAAATTTAAAAATTTCTTTTCAAAAGCACAAGCTGCTCCCTTTGGTTTTGTAACGATAAATTTACATGATCCTAGGTCAAGATATCGCAACGGACTTGATATAATTTTTGGATAAAAATCATAGCAGCAGGGAGGGTGGACGACAAAAAATCAAGTGACCAGTACGTGAAAAAAATCAGAAAAAATCTGGTAAATTAGAGAAGTTTTCATTATTAAGACAAAAACTTTTTTTTTCAACCTTTCGTAGGAACCCTTAATTTCAAAAATAAGGTCCATATAGTTAAGCCAAAAAAGTTGTAGGGTCCACCCCCCCTGCTGCTATTGTAGTCTGTACCGCGTGCCTATGTCAGGCTGTGACCTGTATGAAATGTTCTTTAGACGCTTCTTAAAACGTGCTTGATGTCGCAATGAACCTCTTCTACATCCCAGAAACAGCAAAGTGACGGCGTTGCTGTGGTGATGAGAGGATAAGGCGGAATCACTAGACGATAAAATGCCTAGCTTCTGATTTCGTATCAAGTAAATGCAAAGAGAAGGTCTGCAACAAGACATTATCTTGTTACATTTTGAATACCGGTAAACTGTCAAAATAAGGCCATAAACTTTGCACTTTATAGCCCAAGTACAAACTGTGATAACATTCCATGTTTAAAGGTATTGCTGTTAAGCCGTCGTAAGATTGGACTGTACTAAATAATGATAAGGGCGAGCGTTGCCTTGTGACACTCCCACCCCCGGCAAAAATACCGCAAGCTTCTAGAAAAATGGTGCCACCTCCCCTTCCCCGGGTTTGGCGCCCCGGGCGGTCGCTTGTATCATCCATCCCTTACTACAGCCTTGTAATACTGTGAAGAATTTTTCTTAAACTTTATTAACATGATCATTATACAACAGTATCAAGTTTATTGACAAAATGCAAATAATATGAATGAAATCCCGACTTCGTAGCAGCACAAAAACCGCCAAGTTAAAACAGTTTTTAGGAACATTTTTCAAGCTACAGGGATAAAGATATCGTAAATAATGTGTTTTAAAGAAATATTACGTTTTATTTCCGACAATATCATGAATAAATAACTCCTTAACATACATTAATACAACTGAGTAATAGTTGTGGAAGCCAAGTACTGTCAGCCTCCACCCCAACGATCCATCCCCTGTTTACATCGGTGTCAGACTCCACGCCCAACATTAGATCCCGTGTTTATTTCGGTGTCAGACTCCACTCCAACGTTAGATCCCGTGTTTACTTCGGTGTCAGCCTCTACCCCAACATTAGATCCCGTGTTTACATCGGTGTCAGACTCCACCTCAACATTAGATCCTATATTTATATCGGTGATTTCATTGCGCAGTAGAGCTATTGCTTTGGTTCCTTGTACATGAAAGGTAAAGTTGTCGTCCATTAAAGTTCGTGGTTTCTTCAGGTTTCTCGGTAATCCTCGTCCTCAAAGTAGATCTCTACATGCCAACACCGAAGCCGTCTATATGAACCTTTTTTTTTTTTACAATACAAGAAACTAAAGTTTTGAAAATCATAAAATCGGCATATATCTGAAACGTGACAAATTACAGTTATGGAAAAAATATTGTGCGTGTTCAACCGTTCACCTGCTATACACCAATAAATATATTCGTTGAATGGAATTGGGCTAACTTGTCTGTCAGATTAAGTAGACAGCTATTATTAGGAACAAATCGTGACGAAATTTAAGATGTTGACATGACTTCCCGGTATAAATCTGGGTACTGAAAGATTTAATCAAACATGATTTGTGAAAATTAGACAGCTTGGTTACATCCCGCAGTCTTGTAAAGAAATTTCTAATTAAACTAACTAGTGAATGACAGTACAAACAGGCTTAATCTCTTTCGTCTATATGCAATGGAGAACAAAGTTTCGCGTCGAATTTTGTGTCTGGAAAACATGGAAAACACACATGAAACGTAGTACGATACCGAATTCTAAATAGTGATGCCTGGATAGAACACAGAGTCTTATTCATAATAAAGAAACACCACCACCCAAAAAAAATAAAATAAAAAAACTGGATGTACCTATCTGTATGTCTGTCTATATGTCTATCAATCTGTCTACTACGAAGGTAATTTTGTTCAAATAAACAAATGTATGGTAGATATTGCAAGAACTATTTAAGAGACCTCCCTGACATAAAGTATCACATGAAAATTGGTTGAAATCTAAAGCTAAAGACATTTGGATTCTGTCACTACAGACTTGCTGTTACGACTATATGGTCTTAAAAGAGCGAAAACCAACAAGTTTGATAAAATTCTACAAATAATTTATTTCTCTAAAATACAGAGTGAAAATTTGAAAAGAACGTTCACTATTGTGAATTAAATCCCAAGTAGTCCTCAAGGTTTTATCACTGTCCAAAAGTATTGAGTGTTCGGAATGAATTTCACTTGTGCTCCGAATGAATTCCGATATTCAATGTGCTGATGTACCAGTAGCCTGGAATGGTATTGATGTGTCATGTGCAAACAGTCCTGATATATCACAATGATGTAATCCAGAATGTCTCTACATGAATTCACAATAATCCCAAAATACTGATTTAGAACAGAACATAATGAAATCAGAAGTCTTATAATAAAACATTTACCGACATTTGATTTCGGTTAATACATAGTAAATCATATATACCTCAGTTTGAGGTTTCCTTGAGCATCCATTATATGAAGTGTGTAAATCCATGTATGAACCTCTTAAAATATTTATCCATTTTTATCACATATATGTCATAAAAAGAGATTTTGAAAGGAAGTGGGTGCATTAGAAATCAAAGGTCATAATTACACCCAAATGAAGATGTAGAGTGTTGAAATTTAAACTTAATCGATATAAATTTGCATATCAAATTTGTTCTGCTTCGAATAGTAATAAACAGTGGTATTCTGTGGAAGTGGAAGTGGATTCCCCCAACCATCGTAGCCAGTGGTTACCTAACCCATGGTGAAACAGCAGTTTTAACAAACATCCACTTGTGAATTAAAGAATTATTGCCCATAACAAGCGAAATCAGTTGACCAATCAGATAGCTGAATACCTGTCTGGTATTCTTTTGTGAAATGTTTAACTTGGAGAAACTTAAGTGCACCCTTTGTCGACCCGAGGGTGCTATGACTATTTCTATCCATTTCTTTTGGTAAATGTAACAAAGAATCTGATTGGATCAGATTGTTTCAGCTGCGACGATGCATATCGACGGCGCTTGGGTAGCGGACGTGTCCCTCCGGCAAACAGGAAACAATACTGAGCTAAATAATGCCGTAGCTTGCGGACGATAAAAAGGCATCACTTAAAATATGTTGTTTCATGCTGACAGTCAACACACTTAAGTTCTCACCAACATAAGGCAACAAGCAGCAGAGGAGGTGAACAGACCACTTGCTTGAATTGTCATTTGTCTAAAAAATAAAGCTTCCTACGAAAATGAAATCTCAAGGTCGATAACGTTAAACCAAAACCTCTAGCTGACCATGAGATTTCTCTAATTGGGTTAGCTCATCTCGTTACTTTATCTCCAACTCTTTGTTTTTTTTAATGGTGTGTTTCGTTTACTCGCCGGGTCACTTAATTTTGGTCGTTCACCTCCTCTGCTGCTGTTAATTAAACAACCAGGATAAATATTATCAATGATGATTGGAGAACCACACTCAGCTAGATTAGCTCGAGAGCGACTAGAGGCAATTAAAAAATACCAACCTGTTCGTGATTCTGTTAAGCAACAACTACAGGCGCGTCAGGAGTCTCAGGTTGAATTTGCAGAAGGTGCAGAACAATTATTTAAACCTATTACAGAAACCACTAAAAGGTCTTCTTTCTACGTTAGAGAAGACCGCTGAAGCAACTGGAAAAATTGCAGAAAGAACTAAGAAAACAAAAAAGATTTTACTAGAACTTCCAGCTGAAATAGCTGCTGCTCAACCAATGCAACAAATACTTGAAGGTATTGACCAAGATCGTGCTGAAATAGGTGATATTAAAGATCGTACACCAGAACCAGAGGAAGAACTAGAAGAAATTAAAACTACGCTGATCGATAAATTTACTAAAGATGCTATTATTAGAATCATGAACGTTGAAAACATAGAACAAGTAACTGCGAGTGCCGTGGAAAGTTTTGATAATCACAAACAATTTCTAAAGTCTAAGTATCGTGGTCGTTCTATATACAGTGAAACTTGGTATAAATGGATATTTCGCATACGTTTTAAAGTTAATCGGATCGAAGCTGATGATCCAAAATATATTGATTATAGAAATGAGATAGATATCTATATTGCACAACAACGACGACGACGACAACAACAACAACCACAATCTCCGAAATCACAAATATGGGAGGGATCGCTGCGTGAATATCCGGAATCACCAAAAAAGTAAAAAAAAACAAAACAAAACAACAGAAACCAAGTAAAAAGGAAAAAAAAACCAAAGATCTCAAGAGGAAGAAGAAGAATTTCATGACGCTCCCGGCGCAACTGGAAGCGGTCTCACTACTCAAGGAAGCGGCCTTATTACCTGCCCCAATAACGTCCTTGCCGATGTTGATCGATTAGAAATCCTCATTGGAGGAAAACGAGCTGGTAATAATTCCCCAGAAATAATTAATGAAGCAGCTGATATTTGTAAACGATTATTTACAGGTGGTATCATGGATATTAATGTGTATCGGTCTCTGATTAATGAAATCGCCGATGACTACCACAGTGACTAAGTACGTAATTAAATACAGTGACTATAATAAAATGATCATACATAAATAATACTCAACGTGGACCTACTATGGTCAGGGTAATAAATTCACGATTACCAGTATACAAAAAGACCTACGGAGATGGATTAGGTGATGTTGTTCAAGGTCTATTTAGAAGGATAGCCCCAAAAGCAATACCGATTGTAAAGCAACTGGGAATGAAAGCTATTGATGTTGTTCGTGAAAAAGGTATTGATGCTGTTGGTGATGTTGCTAGTAAAGCATTCTCAGCAATCAAGGATAGACTAGCACGATTAATACGACGAAAACCTCAGCCAGTAAAATTACCCAGCACTGAAGTGATGCCCGCAAATGTTAGCAAAATAATAAATCAAGCTGCGAATCAAAAACTAGCAGAGTTGGCTGATGTACCACTATCAGAAAAAGAAAAAAATATAACCGCTAGTCTAATAGCTGGAAGCGGTCTTCGTGTTAGACGATAATAAATATAATAAAGATGTTCAAACGTATATCTGATCCCGCATTTGACATGGACGCACCAGTACTCAAGGATGAATCTGTGCGCGATTATCAGTATTACTCTTACGACGCACGACAGCCAAATCAGCGTGGGCGAATTGAATTAAAAGTTCAGGATACAAGTTGATATTTCTTACCCGCTGAAGCATTTATCGAGATCGAAGGTGAAATTTTAAAAACAGATAATACTGAATACGTCGCTGGTGCTAATGTTGGTTTTGTTAATAATGGTGTTATGGCGTTGTTTGATAGCGCTACGTACATGATTGACGGAAAAAATATTGAATCAATTCAGAGAGACGTCGACGTTGCAACGACGATATTTGGCCTTGCAAGATACAGCGACGATTATTCAAGATCAGCTGGTCCGTCAATGATGTTTATGAAAGATACTTCTGACCACGCTGACAGCGGACAGTATGATATAAGACGACCAAGAAACCACGCCAACAACGCCGACGCTGATACTGCTCCGTTGGTTCATGGTTCTAATCCAAATTTTAATCTAGGATTTACAACACGTCGAGCAATGCTGAAAGATGGAAACAGAAGATTTTCTTGCGCGATTCCACTGTCACATATCTTTGGATTTTGCAGAAATGTCAGAAAGGTCATTTTCGGAGCCAAGCATACAGTTGTACTTGTAAGAAAAGCCACGGACAATGATGCAATTTGGCGAACTGTTCTTACTGTTGGTGATGCTGCTGCTAAAGTAATTCTGACAAAACTTTCATTGTGGATGCCAGTATTAACTCCAACAATATCTGAAGACGAACGTTTACTATCTTTTATGAGTCAAGGTGGTAAATCAACGTTATCATGGTTGACAATGACCACAGATAGTGTTCAAAGTACAATTAATGGTTTATTCACATGGCAAATAGCTTCTCAGCAAGGTATCTCTGCGCCGCGACATATATTTATTGCATTACAAAATGCTGCACGAGTAAATGATCAAACACGAGGTATAATGAGATTTGACAATCTTGGTGTTTCTGAGGTTTCACTGAGAATAAATGGACATCAAGAACCAGCTGAGGATATTTTATTGAATTTTGATCAAAATCATGTAGCACGTGCATATCATCGACTGATGTCGTTTATGGGGCGTGATCAGAATATTGATTCTAGTTTACAAATATCACAGCTAGATTTTACAACCTTATATCCAATTTATTACTTTTCACTCGAACATTTAGATTTAACCAGACAATCTGTTGTAGATATACATTTTCGAGCTCGTGTCAACAGAAATCCTGGAGAAATTCCTAATTATAGAGCAATAGCTGTTATATTAAGTGATAAATCAATGTTACTTGAAGGTGTTGGTGGACGTATGCGAGTCGTTGATGCTCCAGTAGAAAACATGTAATTAGATTGCTCATAATATTATAATGTCATATAATCACATTAGTGTTAGTCTGACTCCTGGTCAGATTAAAAAGCTACAATCAGCATCAAAAGATAACTGTGGAATAAAAATATCGCTAAAAAAAGAACAGATCACAGGTAGTCCGAATAAGCTATCATTATCAGAACGTCAGCTCAGGCACTTCAATAAAGCCAAACAATCAAAGAACGGCATACGACTTAATCTTTCTACGGGTGCCATCAAAGATATCGCTAAGACGGGTGGTATATTTCCACTTCTTGCAGCTATACCAGCATTAATAGCCGCTGCAGCACCAGCTGTTGCAAAAGCAGCTGCGTTAGGCGCTGTTGGAACTGCTGCTGGAATGGCATTAAAGAAAGCAACGGGTCAAGGAATAAAAACCTCCAACAAAAAAAAAGGGAAGGGGTCTAAGATTGCCAGGGATCCCATATTCGTGGTACGGAAGAGGTCTAAGACTTCCCGGGACAGTTCGCTGATTCTGCCCATGTCCAATTTTGATTTACTTGATGCCGCTGAAAAATTAAAAATAAAAAACTTCGGAGGAGTTTTTATGCGTGATCAATTACCAAAACAACCAAACAATATTGAAACAGGTATTATTAATCTCGATAAAAACTCTGGTCCACGTACTCATTGTGTTGCATATGCAATTGATCCACGTGGAATTATTTATTTCGATTCATATGGACTAGCACCACCAAAAGAGTTTTTAAAATATGTTAGTAACATGCAAAGTATTCCAATCTGGTATTCAAAACTACCAACACAATATTAACGGATCCACCAATATGTGGTTGTGAAGTACTCGCTGTACTTGATGCTGTATCTGAGGCGCCACCAGAAAAACCACCTCATAAAGTCGTACACAATTATACTACGTTGTCACATTTGAACAGATATCGATAAGTATAATGGTAGATGTTTATGGAAGATCTTCTCGCGGTAAAGCTCAGCAGTAAGGCGATTTATCTAAATATGCAACTCTTGACCAGCTCAGAAATGAAATCAATGATTTATTAAACATTACAAGTGTGGATCAAAATGAAGTCGTTGTTTTTCAGGATAAACAAAGACGATTAAAGACAAGTAATATACAACTGCATGATGTACTCATACGAATTCCCACCGCGGTTGTTAACAATATCGGTACTTTAACTGATCAAGGTAAAATACAAGATTCCGTTAAGTCAGTTAACGATTATATCAAGAGAACTGGTGATTCATTCACAGATCACATTATCATGAATCGAAATAAAATTATGGACCTTGGAAAACCCAACCGCAGATACGGACGCTGCAACAAAAAAATACGTCGACGATCAAGAATCTAAGTACGTATTAGCCAACGGTGGTATAATGCGTGCATTTCTCAACATGAATAATAATGGTATTAATAATCTCAGAACACCAGAATTAGATTTTGATGCTGCAACAAAAAAATACGTCGATGATAGCAATATCCCGACGGTGACATCATTAACAACAATCAATGATGAAATGACCGCATTTAGAACCGAATTCTCTAATCACGTACAAACGTTCTTAAATTTTCGTCGAAATATAAACAGAACCACTAATGAATTTTTTGGAACTCCACCAACCGTTGACATAAAACTCGCCGACGTTAACACGAAACTCAATGATATTGTCAGTGGAATTCATAATATTGTTAGTAAAACTAATCTGATTAAAATTCCACACAAACAAATTAACAATATAGTGTACACAGTAGCATCAGGATCATCAACATGGACACCGCGCGATGACACTCTCGAACATACCGCAGAAGTAACTGGGTTATACAGGCTGTCCATGCATGGTTTGGAAATTACTGCGGCCATTTCATCATCACCGAATGTATATTATAATCCTCTACTGGTGATGCTAAATAAGAACACCAAAGAAACAGTTACGTTGACATGAACGGAAATGCCCCCGAGACATTACTGGTGGTGTCTGGAGTTTGTAGCCGAAAAACTCCTCAATTAATTACTTAAATAAATGACAGCGTCATTAAATATAATAAATCAAACCTCAATCGACGTTCAACGTCACAGATACAATCAAGTATGTAAGTGTCAGATTGAACTAAAAAATATCATTGACGATTATACAGTAAAAGTAAAAAAATATCGCAGACGTATGGTTGTCATTGATATAATTGTTTACTGTTTCTGCTATTATTGCTGGAACCGGATTATTATTATCAACAATAACAATGACAGCGCCTGCAGTTGTAACAATTGTCGTTTCAACTTCAACGACTATCGCAGGCATTCTCAGTATTATCGCTAAGAAGATATCTGCATGTACAAATGATAAATTACACGAGTATATAATGAAATTACACACAGTAACAACAGCTTATTCTAAACTATCGTCATATCTCTCTTCGTACCTCAGCGATGGTAAAATATCTGATGAGGAGTTCGCAACGATAATGAAAATCTACGATGAAGTATTCCTTGACAATAGCCAAGGCGAAAAAGTGGAGGATTGAATTCCCGATTTAAAATAACAACAATAATAATAATGCCAACGTCGAATGAATTATTACAACAGATCGTCACTAATACTGCTCCGGTAAAAACCACAATGATACCATTAAGTTCAACTAATCCTGAATTCAGTATTAATTTTCCAACTGCAATTCCAGCAAAGGAAATAGCGCTAGCACAACTGCAAGTTTATTGTAGCTGGCCAAATATCAGGTCGAAATCATTTGGTGGACTACAACCAAATAATTCATTAGTTTTTGCAAATAAAAACATACCCGATGGAACTCCTGATTGGCAAGTAGTTAGTATTCCAACAGGTAGTTATCAAATAGAACAGATCAATGATGAATTCCAGCGCAGAATTAAATCCATCACAGGAAAAGAATCAAAAATAGCAATTACTACTTACGAACCAACATTATCAGCAGCGATTGAAATAAATTCCCCTGATTATTCTGTAGACATATATCAAAGTTCGATCAGATCAGTATTAGGATGGCCTGAAGTTGCACTAGTTTACACAGGCCCACCCGAACCAAAACGATCTGATTTCGTTACAGATAAAAGGATATTTATAAAACTTCCAGAATATCGAAAAGGCAATAAATATCCATGGATAGGACCTCCTGGAGGAGAAGGACTTGATAGACTTATAGATGGAACAACACAATATTTTTTGGATATAACCATAAATAAAAAAAATAAAAGAGAACTTGTGACGACAATTAATGTTGAACAAATTAATAATGTTTTTAATCCAATTAAATCTGAATACGAACGTGTATTTAATGATCTACAAAATTTATTTTCTAACATCAACAGTTATTACGACGATGATATAAAAAATCAGATAATTGAAACAATACAACATTTGAATCAAGTTGTATCAGACATAAAATATGTAAATAAGATTTTTGTTGATAGAGAGAAAAGATTAATGAATGCACCTGACGATAGTTATTTTACAAGTTATATAGTTAATGAAGACGACCCAATTCAGCGTATACATAATAGAAAATTATTTAAAACAGTATTTCTTAAATATTATAAAATAACAGAAGAACAATTGCCAACATTTACAATTCCAGGATTTAATCATGAGGAAATGAAGAAATCAGTTAATGATCTTATTGATGAGCATTTTAAAAGGATATGTGATTCATGGAGAAAATTAATCCCGCCACCAACCATTCTTAAATATAATAATGATCCACACGGTGGAGGCCGCCATATCTCACCTGGTATTGTTAATATAACATCAACAATCGCAGTCAATCTAGTATGTGACGTAATTGGTGGCAGCTATCAAGTAGATCTTTCAAAGTCTAGCCAGGCCCAGCAAGGATATATATTATCTTCATTTAGTCCTCAAGCTCCACCTGGGTGGTTAATTGTATCTGAGCCAATTAACCCTGTTTATCTACGTGTACATAATCCGTTGTTATCAAGGATACATTTCAAACTTACTGACCAGGCTGGACACATTCTGGATTTAAGAAATGAAGAATTAAATATTAATCTGTATGTGAGATCGTAGAACGTCTGAGTAAATTGTAAAATTAAAAAAATAATCTGATTCTGAAAAGATAATATATTATTTTTTTAAATTCATTTTTCATAATCTGATGGGCTAAATACCCCATCAATTATTAAATTTTGCTAGATTTTTCATTTAGTCGTGCAAATACCCCATCAAATTATTAAATTTTGCTAGATTTTTCATTTAGTCGTGCAAATACTCCATCAAATTATTAAATTTTGTTAGATTTCTTCATTTAGTCGTGCAAATACCCCATAAAATTATTAAATTTACTCAGATTTGCTGTATTTTCTTAATTTAGTCGTGCAAATACCCATCAAATTATTTTACTTATAATATATTTCTGAAATTATTTTATTTTTATGAAAAACTGAAAATCAATGAAATTTGTTGAGATTCCTTCATTTAATCGTGCAAATACCCCATCAAATTATTAAATTTTGCTAGATTTTTCATTTAGTCGTGCAAATACCCCATCAAATTATTAAATTTGCCTAGATTTTTTCAATTTGATGGATTGAACAGTATTCAAAATCATTAAAATCTGAATAAATAATCAATTCCTGTAATAATATGGTGATTGAAGCAATTGTATATAAAGCGAGATAACTCTGTCAAGCAAAAGTTCTCTCTTTAGAGTAAATTAAGCAATTATCTCCCCGTTACTGCGTTGATTCATAAGACCACGAAGATAGTTTCCATTTTCTTTCATTGTAACGGTTATTATTTAGCGATTTAATTGTTCTCTGTAAGCAATTAGCTGTCACTGGAGCAGCATTTTGTAACAGAGAGAAGGATATTTATGCACCTTTTGACTCTGATGACTTTAAATCACGTCGGCTTATACAAGTGCGTAATTACAAATTCAAGTTATTTTTAGCTGGTTGTATACATGTATTTTAACCTAGCAAACGAGAACTTTAGCAGAAAATGTAATATTTTATACAGTAAATTTTATGAAGTGTGTTTGGAAATTGAAGTATACAGTTCATAATGATTGATTTTATTTACTATACCTGCTTATAACTTTGTAATTTGTTAGATCTTTTAGGTAACAGGCTATATTGATCTGCATGTACTCTTCAGCTTCCGGACTTACTGTATAGAATTATTATTTGTTTGGAAATAAAGTAAATCTACGCTACAGTTTTACAATAATTGTGATTTTTATTCAGTATTGGGTTAACTATATGATAATTTTAAAACGTATATTTGTATGAATCGTAAAGTGGTGCAGTGTTATAACGTTGGATTATGATACTGAGGGCCCCGGGTTCGATTCCCATGATCGACATATGTCAATGGAGGCGATTTTGATGCCATTTTTCTAAGATAATTGGGGGTCCGGAGAAATCCTCGAAATCCACAGCAAACAAAATGCACTCTCCCACCATGTCACCACGTGTTGGGTGTACTTTTGCACTCCCCAGGGTTGATTATAGTGGTGAGAGTGTACAAAATCTGTTGGACGTAGATAAGGCCCCGTTTGTATGTACCGTCCTTAATTAAGTTTATATGTTGTGCCGTCCCTTAGAGATAAGTACCATAGTTAAGTTTATGTTTGTGCTGTCTACAAAAAATATACTATGTGTTTGTGCCGTCCTAGAGATAAGTTTATGTGTTGTGTTTGTGTCGTTAATAAAAATTACAGATCACCCTCTGAGCTTTCTAGAATGTCGTTTGGCAATCTAGGGGTTCACATGGGGGTTGAGTCTGTATAAATTACTCTCTGAGCTTTCTAGAATGTCGTTTGGCAATCTAGGGGTTCACATGAGGGTTGTGTTTCGTCTAATTTCGAATATCCTCTGAGCATTCTAGGATGTTGTTTGGCAGCCTAGGAGTTCACATGGGAATATTTCAAATACCCCTGAGCTTGTTAGAATGTTGTTCGGCAATCTAGGGGTTCACATGGGGTTGTTTAGTGATTATATGTTTTGTAAATATTTTTTTCTTCAGATTTCAGAAACATTATTATTATGATTCAGGAACATTTTATATTATTATTATAATCTGATTTAGTAATATTTATTATTATTATTTTTTATTTTAAACAAATATTTATTATATAATGAACTACAAAAACGTTAATGATATTATTTCTGCTATTAAAAAATTACAACAAGACGGAATAAAGATATCTGATAATCTTGTTCCTCAGAAAATTATGTGTGATTTTAAATCATTACAACAACGAAAATTTGAAAATAAATATACATTACCATCCGATTATAGATTCATGAAATTAATTTATCAATCTATATTAGAATCATTGGCAATGGTAAATGACACACAGGTGAAGCTATTTGCACCTCTTGCACGTTCAATCGAAAAGATTAGATCCGAATTGTCTCACGAGTACGAAACAAAAAAGATTGTGAATAATCGTGTAATGCAGTTGAGAAAGATTATGTCATTTGATTCTGTCAACGGTGAGAAAAGTGACACTGAGAGCAGCGACAGTGAAGGTTGACCCTTAACTGTGGTGATGGCTAAACAAAACCCTTGGCAAAACTGACAGAGTCAAACTATACAGTAAAAAAATATTTATTTATTTTGAATCAGATTATTTTTTCTGTTTTCTTTTGTTATTTTAAGTACCATTGACCCATCTACCAGAGAGTACGGAGTTATCTCGTTTAATCGTCTGACACAATAGGGATATATTCAAATATTTTCTGCTGATCATATTTTATTGAAAATGCAGATTTGTATGTTTTATTTGCGACAAATTGTACTGATTTTGGGTGTAATCAAAAATATTTGGCAGCTGCATTTATTGATGGAAAGATTATTTCTTGGCTTGTTTCTGCATTTACGGCTTTGATAGCTCTCTTTCCAAATATTTTACACCTTCCTGTATTTCCACGTGCAGAATTCTTACTCTGCGTAATAGCTTGTAGGTTACATAAATAATTATTTTTTGGATTTCCATCAATATGATCGATTACAAGTCCATCCTTAATGACTCCATGAAAACATTCGTAGATGAATCTATGTGAGAAATAATTTTTATTTCCACTGGTACTAAATCTAAAATAACCAAATTTATCAACACTACCGACTGGTTTTTTTGATCAGCAGTTTCTGATAACACCATCACGAGATGCTTCATAATTTTTAATAATTCGATACGCTACAAACTCATTTTGCTCCATTTATATAATAATAATATTTGTTTAAATCATTAATGTATTTACATATTTACATATATTTATACGGCACAGGACAGCACAAACACAACACTAAGGACAGTATAAATATGTAGACTTAACTAACTTATCTTAAGGACAGACATGTACAACGGGCCTTCTCTACGTTCAATAGAAATTTGCACACTCTCCCCCATAATCAACAAGCGGAGTTTGTATAAAACACACCCACCAAGTGATATGGTGGAGAGTGTACAAATTTCCGTTGAAATTCGAAGGGGCGGCGGGGCCCCACTAATAAAGAAATTCTGGCATAATATCGCCCCCGCCGGCAATGTGCCGGTCACGAGAATAGAACTCAGGACCTCGAGTATGAGAATCCAACGCGTTAGCAATCGACCACCGGATTTCCTTATAAATATATATGTGTCAAAAAAATTATTATGAAGTTACCTAATGCTGAAGCGCAGGCACTTACGTAAGTATATAAAATAAAATCACAGTTATTGTAAACTGTAGTGTAGATTTCTGAAAAAAATCAACAATTATTATAAAATGTAAATTTATTTCAATTTCCAAATACCTGTTAAATTGAGAAATCTATAGTATATGAGACCCGCATTTCTGCCAAGTTAAAAGTCTGTATATTCATCAACCGTTGCCAAGGATACTAAAACTTCGATCAGTTACATGAATACATGCCATACTTACTGCTGTCTAAAAATAACTTGCTGATGTATACATTTATTCACCGTTGAGATATATACACACAATTACACATCGGTTTTATGAACGATATATTTAATATTTTTATGAAATTATGATGGACGAAATAACATATACAATAAGGAAAAATATACCGATGCTTACTCAAGGCAATGTGGGTTCCGTTTCGCTGTGGACCAAAATTCGCAATATTGCTGTCATATAACATTAACGTAGTACAACAAGCAGGACAACTGCTTGATTTACTAAGTTATGTTTGACGGAGTTGTCTCGCTTAATCATCTGATACCATAAGAATATACTGGAATTTGATTTTTTGTCCAAATATTTTTGAAAATGCAGATTTTGTGATATTATCTGCCACTTGTTTTACTGAAGGTGGTACTATGTTAAAATGTTTACCAGCAGAAGTAATTGATTTAAATATAATTTCTTCGCCATCTGTATTTACAGATTTAACAGCCCTTGCGTATCGTGCGCCGTAGCCAGTATTTCCGGACTTGCAATTTTGACTTTGTGTAACAATTCGCAAGTTACGAAGCGAGTTATCAAGTTTATCACCACTGATGTGATCGATTACAAGTCCATCTTTGATTAGTCCAAAATAACACTGGAACACGAACCTATGTGATAAATATCTTTTTTTTCTGGCCAGCAGCAGTAAGTCTAAGATAACCAGTATTATCAACAGTGCCTACTGTTTTTTTTTAATCTACAGTGCCTAATTACACCATCACGAGATGCTTCATAATTTGTAATGATTGGATGTTTCACAAACTCATTTTGCTCCATTTATATACTAATATTATTTGTTTAAATCATTATTTTGAAAATCTAGCGAGATAATCTTCTGCGGTTTTAATAGGAAATTCACCTGATGATGTTAAGGTGTTTTTTTTTTTATCGTAATATCGTTTCAGCTCTCTGTATTTTTTACCACCACATTGCACACACAGCTGAGTTTTTCCTCTGACTCCAACACCACACCGCACACACGGTTTTGGTCCTAAGCAGCCGTGTCTAACACACTGCATATGATAACCGCAGAATTCGTTTACGCAAGTTTTGTTATAAGGAAAAGTATATCCGATTTTGAGCCAGTGGCATTGATTCTTTGTTTGAATCATATATACATAATTAAAATTCAATTTAAATATATATTTGTCTTAATTATAATAATGCAGGAATTATCCACAATTGAACCTTCCGCCGTCTCGACAGGGACTAGATTTGATCTTGACAGATTACCGAAATATAAATTTAGTTTTTCGATGCAAGATCTGGCTTTAACGAATAAGGATATAACTAAACGAATCCGTGAAGCCAAGAAGGAATTTCGCGACGATGGTGGGCCTCATGTGTGGTCGACATTCAGAATTGGAAATACTGTCGAAGTAATGAATGACAAACGAGGAAGAGAGATTATTGACTACCTTGATGTTCAAAGATATTTTATTTTAATAAAATTTATTGTAAAGACAGACGACGACACTTGAATTATCCGTGACAAACGTGATTCTGTCCGCATGCAGTCAGGAAATAATATTGTTCTCGGTAAAAATTCCAAACCAGGAATACCGACTGGTATTGACAAACCGTATTGTGAACGAACATATCCTGTGACTGCGGTTGTCTATGCAATATATCCGCTGAATAATAAACCTAACGTTAATGATCTCAAACCTATGAAATTGTCAAGAATAAATTGTGTAGCTGAACGAGTTACAGAATACTTCACAAACGCTATACGCGGAAACGGTTTAACAGATTTACGAAGTAAAAAAATAAATACGTGGGAAGAAGCAGTTAAAGATACCGGAGCGTCTATCAGCGACGTTGCTGAGCTGGGAAAGAAATTAAAATTCCCAATAACATTGAAGACGTTAACCGGAGAGATTTTGTACAAACCGAAATATGAATCAAGAGGAGCTCTGATAGATATTATTGATCATAACGCACATGCATGGACTGTGGCAGTAACAATACTTCCATGAGACAGAACAGTTAAATTTTATAATGGTTATATATTTGATTTTATTAAAAATATCATTAAAAGTGACCCTGTATATGTTTGGCTGTTTCAAATTTCGGAATATGATTATCATGATCAGTTTGTACGGTCTAATGGTGATATTTATCGTACAGAATTTCTCCACGAAGAAATGAAAAATCTTGCATTAAAATATACCTCTGATGATATTAAGGTTGGACAATTACTGAATAATTGTTTTACCGTTCCATCAGTTGCTGCTCACGCTGCTCAGGAGAAAAATTCATGGAAACCGACACGACTGGAATTTCTTGAAGATGTCTAACACAGTTGTGTGGAATACGGACACGGTGGATTGTGGAATACTAAATACGATTATAGAGACGTTATCTCAGTTGATATGGTAGCATGTTATCCTGGAAGTTTTCTTGGATACGGAGAGTGTTCTGAATACTTTAAGAGATTTGGACATCTGACACACGAGATGACCAGAGTTGCGATAAACGGACCCTTACCAGATTTTGACTTAACCGGATTCGCCTGTATAGAGTCATTTGAGTTCTACAGGGATCTCCATCCGATTGTTTATGCGTGGTTCGGAAGACATTTTTCAGAAAAATGTTAGGTTCCAATAGTACTATTAAGGTACATGCTTGATGCTGAAATTTTAATATCGTTAAAAGTGAGTGAAGCAATTATATCATACCGCTCGCAGAAACAAGTTTGGTTACCAGAACCGGATATATTTAATATTAATGATGTTAGGAGAGATTTTCCTGACCTTAACGAAGATGATATTGTTAAAATTACTAATAAATATGACCTTAACGAAGATGATATTGTTAAAATTACTAATAAATATACGTTAATGCAGGAAAAAACACGATGAGAAACTTGCGGAAGATCTCTGCAGAAAAATAATCGGTAAATTTACGCAAGGAGGATCATATGATCATAAACGACATTGTACAAGATTAATTATGGACAATGCTGAACTCGATTTTATAATTGCTGATACAACGGAGAAAAACACATTTATAAGTCGAAGTAATGCTTATTTATCAGACGGAACAAAATTAGGTACAATTGTGAGCTTTACTGATGGCGACTCACCGCAGTTTACTCATTTAAGATCTTCGATGCTCGCGTACGTTTCGATAAATCTATTATCAATGATAAACAGATTTCCTCTGATTGCAGTCAGAGTCGCGACAGATTCATTTTATATAAATAAAAAATATGGGGATTCGTTAAAACAATTGCATATTAACAATCATGCATCATGGGGCGAATGGAGAATAAAACATGAAGATATACTTAGTCATTCTGAATCTGCCAACGTTGAAATTAAGGAAATATATTACAAGAATAATGAAATATCAGAATTGTCATCGACAACTGCGCTGTTTTCATCTGTATATGATCCTGTGGCTAGACATAAAACCGTTTATCTTAATGGGTGTGGTGGTTTAGGTAAAACAACACGCGCGATTGAATTATTTAATAATTTTTCAGATATGATTGTTTTGACACCGACACATAAACTCGCCAGAGAAATAAAAGAACGAGCAGTAAAATCATGTACATACCATAGTTTCTTCAGATGGTGCGGAGACACATGGACTTCATCGCGGATGAGTGAGAAATACATTCCTAAAAGTATTATCTGGGACGAGATATGCACGGTGTCGCTAGAAGTATTAAAAGTATTTCTTGATTGGCTGTTATCGAAGAATACTGCTGTGATAATGTGTGGCGATCATGGTCAACCGCCACCTTTTATTGGATCGTCTCCACATGAGTGGCTGAAAACATTTGTAGATTATTACGAAGAAATAACTGTTGACCATAGAGCTATTGATAAATCACTGAAAGAGTTTAAAAAGTTAATAAGACTACAGCCAGATAAATACAGTGTGAGATAATGCGTAAAGTAATTCCAGAAACTTCTATGAATGATTTTTGGAATTTATGGAGACCTGCTGATTTGATAGTTGCAAGTAGAAAAATAGTTCGCGATACACTTCAACAACAATTATTTACGTTACATAAAGAAAAATTTTCAAGTCTACCTGTACCATTATGTTATCGCCCAGCAGATACTCGACGACAGAATGTTGATGTTGAGATTCCTGGTGGTGGAATACAAAATCTGTGCTAAATGATATTGTTTTAGTTGTTATTGATGTTGTTGAGAGCGCGTTGAGCATGGATAAATCGCCGTGGACGTTAGGATACGCTATAACGATTCACTCGTCACAGGGATTAACTATTACCGATACAAATATTTGGATTGTCGATGATCGTATTAAGTGGTCAAATTTAGTTTATCTTGCAGTATCTCGAGTCAGAAGAATATCTCAACTACACAGGGTTATCATGGATTGCGTAATAACCGAAGAAATCACTAACAACTTTGTCAACATAAAAAAATTAGCTAGCTATAAGCAATGTGTCAAAAAAAAAAAAATAAAAAAAATAATCGCGACTTTGATATGGATGCTGAATTTATTATAACACTAAAACAACGACAGAATAATCATTGTGCAGATTGTAACGCAGTAATGTTGTGGCAGTATTCGAATAATATTCCAAGACAATTTACCGTTGATAGAATTAATAGTAGTCTTGGTCACACACGCGAAAATGTGATGCTGACCTGTCTTGAATGTAATCGACGTCGGGGCGCTGGACGCCGTTGTGTAAGTTTACAAAAGTGAAGGTGGTGGTAATTGTGTGTCTTTAGGAATTATTTGTAATTGTTCGCGTACAAATCCACATTGAGGAGCAGTTGAATCTAATCTGTAGATTGCAGGTCTACCTGTGGATCTAACCACGCTAGAAATTTTATGTGTGGTCACACTCCAGATAGGATCAGTTGCTCTTTTTTTACCTCCTTCAAGTTCACCAGGTTCATATAAATATCTTACGGTCACATTACCTAGTACTGGTTGAGAGGAAGATTCACGTCGGCGTATTGGTATATATTTTTTGTGATCGCATTAGAAGGTTTCATAGAAGTTGCACGACTAATTTCATTATTTAACGCAGCTATCACACTTGGTAACCTTGCAACCCATTCACGAGATCTCTCCATGGACTTATAGTCAGTGGATATTTCCTTTGCATATTTATATCCAAATAACCGCTCAGCAATTGTTCGATTAAATCGTTCAACGATTGCCTGATCACGATGAATTTCAGTGTGTCCTCGTCTGATTTTAACGCAATGTTTTTTCATCAACGATGATACTGCACCAAGAAATTCTTTGCCAGGATCAACCTGTAGCAACTGTGGCCATCGTAGACCACCTTGTGGTCCGGATCCTCGTTGATAAATTCGTTCAAACGCAGATGCAACTTCAGTTGCTGTCTTTGTTGACAGTGGTTCTGCTTCTTTATATCTACTTGCAACAT
This sequence comes from Megalonaias nervosa, assembly GCA_016617855.1. Lineage (NCBI taxonomy): Eukaryota > Metazoa > Mollusca > Bivalvia > Unionida > Unionidae > Megalonaias > Megalonaias nervosa. The sequence continues at coordinate 7,768 of JAECUM010027942.1, read as the reverse complement.
CAACGACAGTTAACGCGTATTTGTATGTGCGCGATTGACGTCTACCAATTTTAATGGCATCATGTGGTAAAAACAAAATATCTGCTTGATGAACTTCATTAGGAGTACTGACATCAAAATGTGCATACTGAATTTTTTTAGGTGGTGGTAGATAAATTTGCCATATTGCCTGTCGTGGTAACCACGCTGCAGAAACAGCACGTGAGACTTTTGCTACTTCAGCAAGTTTACTAATCGCTGCTTTGCCTCTCCAATATCCTCTTGTGCTATAATAAACAGTTTCCATTATAATAGTTATCTATGATTAATTACCAGCTCCTAGCACTAGTTTACCTTTCATAGCAGATTTTACTAGAAAGCTAGCAAGTTTTTATCTGATAGATTAATTTTTTTTATGGAATTTAATGCGTGAATCAGCTTTACATCTGCAATAAGTCGTTGTTGCAAATTTGGATTTTAATACGCGACATCATGAACGTGACATGCTTGATCAATCGTATTTATTAGATACTCTCCAGGTCTTGGTTGATCTCGTTCGTCAAGTCGAATATCAAGTCGGGTTCCTGGACCACAATAATTATATCCAGATAATTGTTTTTCACCAGGATACTTTGCCCTTGGAGCTCCTGGTAATTTACCTAACGAAGCAGCAATATCTCCGCCTGTCTTTGTCGATGAAATAAATTTGTATTTTTTTGTACCACAATTCACACACTTGCCTGTAAGTGCGCGCTTGTTATTTTTTGTTATTATTGTCGTTAATGCACTGGTATGGGTGGGTGCTCTACATCGAACACAATATAAATCCATAGTATTATTATATGGATATAATTGACTTCTCAGCGACACGAAAACAAGAGCCAGTCAAACATCATCCAGCACTACCAAATTCCATCAGAGCAATTATACTTGGCCCATCTGGGTCTGGTAAAACGCAATTATTACTTAATCTGATAATGCGATGGCTCAAGTGGGATAAATTATATTTAGTAGCACCATCTGTAGATGATCAATGATGTGACGAAGTACTTAAAGATTTTAATGAAAATGCAAAGTCGCTGACGTGTCCTGATAAAGATAATGATGGTATTGATTTTATTACCGATATCGATGAAGCTCCATCCACAGATGATCTTGATGGATGTGTCAATAATCTCGTAGTATACGATGATGTAATGCTGGACAAACAATCAAATCCAGCTCGGATATTTTCGCGAGGCCGTCACAAAAATACAGACGTGATTTATTTAACTCAGAAATACACACAAATTCAAAAAGTGATACGAGATAATTGTAATATCTTAATTGTGTTTAATGGAATAGATAATTATACTTTATAAAATATTTATTATACTTGGTGTTCAGGGGACATGGACATGATTAAATTTAAAAACTTCTTTTCAAAAGCACAAGCTGTTCCGTTCGAATTTATAACGGTAAATTTACATGACCCAAGATCTAGGTATCGTATAGGTCTGGATAAAATCTTTGGTTAATTATAGCAGCAGGGAGGGTGAACGACCAGCGTTGAGTGACCAGCACGTAAACGAAACACACCATAAAATAAAAACGCGCGTCAGTGATGATGTAACAAAATGAGCTAACCCAATCAGAGAAATCTCATGGCCTGACAGGTTTTGGTTTAACATTATTGACCTTGAGATTTCATTTTCGTAGGAAGTTTTATTTTTCATAAATAAGGTCTCCAACATAAATGGTCTGTTCACCCACCCTTCTGCTTAATGGATGTGGTGGTTCAGGTAAAACAACTCGTGCGATTAAATTATTCCTGAACAACCATTCAGATATAATTATTTTGACGCCGACACATAAACTCGCCAGAGAAATAAAAGAACGAGGAATCAAATCTCAAACTTATCATCGTTTCTTCAGATGGTGCGGAGACACATGGACTCCTGAGCGAATGGGTGAGAAATATATACCTAAATATATTATCTGGGACGAGGTAGACACGGTATCGTTAGAAATATTAAAAATATTCCTTGAATGGTTATTGACTAAAAATACTGCTGTAATAATATGTGGCGATCATGGTCAACCATCACCCTTTATTGGACAGTCTCCACATGAGTGGCTGAAAACATTTGTAGATTATTATGAAGAAATAACTGATGACCATAGAGCTATTGATGAACCGCTGAAAGAGTTTAAAAGGTTAATCAGACTGCAGCCAGATAAAATACAGTGTGAGATAATGCGTAAAATAATTCCAGAAACTACTATGAATGATTTTTGGAATTTATGGAGACCTGCTGATTTAATAGTCGCAAGTAGAAAAATAGTTCGTGATGAACTGCAAGAGAAATTATTTCTGTTACATAAAGAAAAAATTTCAAATCTACCTGTACCAATGTGTTATCGCCCAGCGGATACTCGACGACAGAATATTGAAGTTGAAATTCCAGGAACAAATGAACAACAAAATCTTGTATTGAATGATATTGTTTTGGTTGATGTTGATGTTGTTGAGAGCGCGTTGATCATGGATTAAACTCCATGGAAATTAGGATATGCTATAACAATTCATTCGTCACAAGGACTAACTATTACTGATACAAATATCTGGATTGTCGATGATAGAATCGAATGGTCAAATTTAGTTTATCTCGCAGTGTCTCGAGTCAGAAGACTATCTCAACTGCACAGGGTTATTATGAATTTTACAGAAAATAAGGATCAAACTGCTAGCAATGACGTAATAAGAAAACAACTATTTGGTTATAAGCAATGTGATAAAAAAATAATCCCGATTTTGATATTGATACTGAATTAATTATGACACTAAAACAACGACAGAATAATCATTGTGCAAGTTGTAACTGTAATAAGCTATGGGAATATTCGAGTAATAATCCAAGACAGTTCACCGTAGACAAAATTAATAGTGATCTTGGTCATACACGTGATAATGTCATATTGACATGTCTTGAATGTAATCGACGTAAGGGTGCTAGTTTACAAAAGCGAACGCGGTGGTAATTGTGTGTCTTTAGGAATTATTTGTAATTGTTTACGTACAAATCCACGTTGAGGAGCCGTCGAATCTAGTCTGTAGATTGCAGGTCTACCTGTGGATCTAACCACGCTAGAAATTTTATGTGTGGTCACACTCCAGATAGAATCAGTTGCTCTTTTTTTTACCTCCTTCAAGTTCACCAGGTTCATATAAATATCTTACAGTCACATTACCTAGTACTGGTTGAGAGGAAGATTCACGTCGTTGTATTGGTATATATTTCTTTGTAATTGGATTAGCAGGCTTCATAGAAGATGCACGAGTAATTTCATTATTTAACGCAGCTATCACACTTGGTAACCTTGCAACCCATTCACGAGATCTCTCCCCGGACTGAAAGTCAGTGGATATTTCCTTTGCATATTGATATCCAAATAACCGCTCAGCAATTGTTCGATTAAATCGTTCAACGATTGCCTGATCACGATGAATTTCAGTGTGTCCTCGTCTGATTTTAACATTATGTTTTTTCATCAACGATAATACTGCACCAAGAAATTCTTTACCAGGATCAACCTGTAATAGCTGTGGCCATCGCAAGGGTCCTCGTTGATAAATTCGTTCAAACGCAGATGCAACTTCAGTTGCTGTCTTTGTTGACAGTAGTTCTGCTTCTTTATATCTACTTGCAACATCAACGACAGTTAACGCGTATTTGTATGTGCGTGATTGACGTCTACCGGTTTTAATAGTATCATGTGGTAAAAACAAAATATCTGCTTGATAAACTTCATTAGGAGTACTGACATCAAAATGTGCATACTGAATTTTTTTAGGTGGTGGTAGATAAATTTGCCATATTGCCTGTCGTGCTAACCACGCTACAGCAACAGCACATGAGACTTTTGCTACTTCAGCAAGTTTACTAATCGCTGCTCTGCCTCTCCAATATCCTCTTGGGCTATAATAAATGGATTCCATTATAATAGTTATATAATTAATTACCCAGCCCCTAGCATTATTTTACCTTTCATAGCAGATTTTACTAGAAAGCTAGCAAGTTTTTCTCTGAGAGATTTATCAGGTATAGAATTTAACGCATGAATCAATTTCACATCTGCGAAATGTCGTTGTTGTAAATCATTGCTTTTGTACGCAACATCATGAACATGACACGCTTGATCAATCTTATTTATTGGATACTCTCCAGGTCGCGGTTGATCTTGATCATCAAGTCGGATATCAAGTCGAGTTCCAGGACCACAATAATTATATCCAGGAAGATGTTTCTCACCAGGGTATTTAGCCCATGGAGCTCCTGGTAATTTCCCTAATGAAGCAACGATATCTCCACCTTTGACTCACAAGTCAAGAGGAATAAATTTATATTTTTTTGTGCCACATTTTACACATTTGCCTGTAATTGCACGTCTTTTATTTTTTGTTATTATCGTTGTCAATTCACTGGTATGGGTGGGTACTCTGCATCCAACACAAGATAAATTCATATTATTTATTATATATGGATATAATTGACTTCTCAGCGACACGAAAACAAGAACCAGTAAGGCTCCATCCAGCACTACCAAATTCTATTGGAATGATAATAATAGGCCCATCTGGATCTGGTAAGACACAATTATTACTTAATCTGATAATGCGATGGCTCAAGTGGAATAAATTATATTTAGTAGCACCATCTGTACATGATCAACGATGTTATGAAGTACTTAAAGATTTTAATAAAAATGCGAAATTATTGGACGAAGACGGAAACGATATTATTGATTTTATCACCGATATTGATGAAACTCCATCTGTAGATGACCTCGATGGATTTATTAATAACCTCGTAGTATATGATGATGTGATGCTGGACAAACAATCAAATCCAGCTCGGATATTTTCCAGAGGCAGACACAAAAATACTGACATGATTTATGTTACTCAGCGATATACACAAATACCTAAAGTGATCAGAGACAACTGCAATATTTTAGTTGTGTTCAATGGAGTAGATAATTATACTTTACAAAATATTTATTATACTTGGTGTTCAGGGGATATGGACATGATTAAGTTTAAAAACTTCTTTTCAAAAGCACAAGCTGTTCTGTTCGGATTTATAATGATAAATCTACATGACCCAAGATCCAGGTATCGTATAGGTCTGGATAAAATCTTTGGTTAATTACAGCAGCAGAGGAGGTGAACGACCAAAATTGAGTGACCGGCGAGTAAACGAAACACACCATAAGAAAAAACAAAGAATCGGAGATAAAGTAACGAGATGAGTTAACCCAATTAGAGAAATCTCATGGTCAGTTAGAGGTTTTGGTTTATCGTTATCGAACTTGAGATTTCATTTTCGTAGGAAGCTTTACCTTTTAGACAAATGACAATTCAAGCAAGTGGTCTGTTCACCTCCTCTGCCGCTCAACAAATTCTATTTACATCAAAATGCGGAATCACACACACACACACACACACACACACACACACACACACACACACCAAAATCAAACAAACAGACAAGAAAAAACCCCAACAAAAAACAATGCCCCCCATACCCACCCCTAACAAGACAAAAACCCAACCCAAAACAAAACAAACCCGCAAAAACTACTCAAAGTCGGGCCATTGTGGACAGTTACAGTGATGATGTTGGTTACTTTTTACATTTCTAGTAAAATTTCAAAATATGGTGTAACATGGAACATTCATTACTTTAAATGACGAGGGATGTTTTATGATGCGCGTTGTACTCTTCTGTAAATACATCCATTTTATTTGCAACTACAACCATTGCATTTGTATACAGAGGTCAGTTGTGGAGAAGATCTTCAAAATGCAGATCTGTCATGCTTTTTGTAGGATATAATGTATATATTAAACATCTGTTGTGCTTTTTATTTCTTGCGTATATTGTATGCTTTTTGCAGAATATAATGTATGGATTGAAAATCTGTCATGCGTTTGGTAGATTATATTGTATGGATTAAGATTGTCATTGATTTTATGAAATTGTATTGAATACAACTCTTTCTTTGCTTTTTGTTGAATAAAACAAAATGTATTGATTAAAATTTGTCATGCTTTTTGTCGAATATAATGTATGGATTAAAATAGGTTTCTCTGTTAAAATCTATTCCAACCAATCTACCAGATTTCACCGTTAAAGTTAACGAAGAAATTGATTTCCCAAAGTTAGCAACTGAATTTCCTTCCTTCACTTATGCACGGTTTACCGTTATGTGTCACTTCATTATTAACAAGCTGACCTGATTCTGATGTAGAAGTGTGCTGACTGCACGGTCATTGCAAGTAAAAAGGATGAAATCTGTGCAATATTCGGTCAAGAACTGTGATGAGAAAGAAAGAAAAAAAAATATGTGTTTACCAAATTTACCGACAAACCGAGAAATATGAAGAAAGTTTAAAGTAGACCATATTGGTAATTTTTTATTTTCACCAAGTTTATTATAAATAATGAAAATCATCACAAATCCTTCTAAACGTTGAAGAAGGGAAGTAGGCACATCACCTAGACAATCATCGAGAGAAAATGAGAGACGGCGATCGAGATCGAGAGAGAGAGAGAGAGAGAGAGAGAGAGAGTATTTAAAATACGTCGATGCCATTTGTATTGTAATAAATTTGGAGTATGCGTATTTGGTTATAGCGCTCCGTTTTAAGGAATTCTTAGATTTTTGTGATTACTTGTTTGATTATGGGAACCCGGATCTGTGGAAATATTCCTCAGCCCGAAATAATGAGCCAATTACTTGGAGCAAACGTCACGGAGTGAAGTGTTAGTGAGTTTCTATGATGCCATGGTTTACTTTTGGTGGATTCAGGTCAGAGCTGCATGAGTGTCCCTGTCGTTCCATAGTCTCAGTTTTAAAATCCAGTTGTGTACATTGGTTGTGTGACTACAGGTGCAGTATTTATGATTGGAGTCTGGTATATTACACAATGGAATAAACGAGAAGGGGCTGTTCCGCCGTCGACATGTACCGTTTATGTTGCCATGGTGGCAAAGTGATGCAAAGTTACAGGCGAAATGTGGCTTAAAACCATGATTTGACTGGCCTAAGGTGGCATAGTAAAAATAGTTCCATGTATTAGTTGGTAGGGTGGTATAGCTTTAGGGCGTGAAATGCTGACGGTAATTACGGAAGGTTAACGAAGAGAAACCATGCAGATGTGCGGTTGATAGACCATTTGGAAGTTGTGAGGTCTGTGGTCTTGTATTAATTAGTGTAAAATTGTTATAGAATGGACCCGTTGGAACTTCTGGTTTGCAACAGTAGTTGTACGGAGGTCTTTGGAATTAAGGGGAAGCTTATGACTTCTAGTGGAATCGCGCCAGGGTTTGACACCGCTCGGTCAAGTAAAACCCTTGGATAGTTACAGTATGAGACCAAATTTGAACTGCAAGCGCATATCTCCATTAACATTTTTCCTTTTATAATGTTTGACCGGACGTGAACACAGTAACAGTTATATGTTCCCAATATATATATACTTTAATTATTTGTCATGGAGAAATAAGAGTAACAACTATGGTTTAGAACAATGCATGCATGACCGAACCTTAATTTAGGAGATGACGGAGTTACAGTTAATGGGAGTGGGATCCCATAAAACACAATTTCAAAAAACTGCAGTTCATTGTCAAGGAGTTATTGAAGATAATTTTAACTAAGAAAAGGGGATCGGATGTGCTCATTTTTTTAATATTAAAAAAAAACAACAAAACGTAGCGCAGATTCCCCCCCCCCCCCCTCT
>JAECUM010027940.1:0-75700 GCA_016617855.1 Megalonaias nervosa | reverse complement strand
CAAAGGCCCTTTTCAGGGCCACTTCCAATACCTCGAAAAGATCTTAATTTTCATTTTGTCTCCAACCCAAACGAATATATAAAACCCTTCCTCTACTAAAAACACGAACGCTCTTGATTCGTGTTTGTCTATAGCCCTCTCTCAGGTAGCCTGACGTCACAGTACTTCTCTTTTTTTTTTTTTTTTACCAGTGTGACGTCATGCCACCTGTCGCTTATCGCTATACAAACCCACAGTATACTAGTCGCTCTACAAAAATTTCCATTGACGCTATACAGGCCCAGGGTGTGCTAGTCACTCTACCCAATTTTCCATTGACGCTATACAGGCCCAGGGTGTGCTTTTATTTCTTGACGCTATACGGGCCCGGGGGGGGGGGGGTCTGTAATGCTAATTCCCATTGACGCTACGGTAACCCCTATTACTACTGCTATTCAAAATGCAGTGGATGATTGGGTGTCACCACGTATGCAAACCAGTAAGTCCCGGGTCCTGTTGATGAATTCAGGTTGACGATGCCACGTTCCTTTGTGCGTAAACTCATCGATGCAAGATCTTCCCGACTAAAGATACATAGGAAATGCTCGACTGTCCATAGTGAATAAATCAAAACTGGTCAACCGGAAGGCCATTTGTCAGTTGTTTCGGGTAATCAACATCCTTTGCTTTTGTGTTCGTTTTCGAGACGCTATGCTGCCTCCAGTTGCTTTTTTCTGAGCCATCCCGAATGCGGCCCCAACAGTTCCTAACGCAGCCGCCTTTGCAACCGCGGAGACTTCAGCAGCTAATAACGCGGGAATTTTCGCGAGGAATGGAAATATTCAGGTGGTCTTTTGCATTTGTGCCATCTCTGACTTTCACAAATTTAATGTCACCGACGTGTTCGTTCGTTTGGCCTCATTAATGTGATTAAAATGTTTTTAGGTCAACCATATAGGAATAATTCCAATTAAGTTTGTCGGAGAAAGTTTCATGTTGTGCTCTTTATTTTCGCGAAGTTATAGTTACGAAGGGGTTAGAACAGGTATCCATAATGCTAATGTTGACGTCTCAACTTTACCATCAGCGGCACCTCCATTGCACCAAATTGCATCGTTGGCGTAATGTGACTGTGTGTTGATCTCCAAAAATAACCTTGCGAATATCTGTGCAAAACCCAAATATGGGTCTGAGAAGAATCACCTGCGAAAACCTCAGTGAGACTCCAAATAGTTGTGTTTGACGTTCCGCGAATCCACCACTGAAAGAGCTGTTTATCGCCTAGGACTACCGCTTTTACATCTGCAATATTGGCAGGCAGGGCATGTTTTCGAAGTCGCCTCTTGGACACGGTTGAGGATCAGACGTTTTGGATGTTTGGTTGATATATATCAGAGTTGGACCAGCGGATCTCGAGTTATTATCGCTATAGTACCGAGTCCAATAATTGTTGTAGCAATGTCAACGTTTATTCGATTTCTCTTTCGTCGACTGAATAACGTGAGCTGATGAACAACGCCATGATGCAGTTGTTAATAAATCCAGCTGTAGCACTGATGTGATAATCATTACCGACGGCATTGTCTTGTTTTCCGTAAATTTCTAAGAATGGCTCTCACAGAAGAAAATATCTAGACGTGTCCTGCATTTGTAATTCTAATTATGTTTGATTGATAGGGATTCTACCGATACAGGCTAATAAATGTCACATGCGGGATTGGATGCATATTTGAATTTTTCCGTTGTGTATACATTATTAGTTTCGTCCAACACCTTTTAATGGCTTTGCCAATCATGTCCGCAAGCGTAATCCTGCTTCCTGTTGGCAGATTTGCGGCTTCATCGATGATTTTACTAACCGGTGCGGATATTGATAATATCAACAATTCGCATTGTACCTTGTTTATCAATCGGCGCAGAGTGAGAAAATAAGACCGAGAGCACCTTTGGTGCGTCTGTAAACAAACCACGAACAATATCACAAAGACCAGTTACGTAATATGCCACATACACAGGTTTTCTCGAGTTGAAAATACCCACTGGTATCACACGTCCACGGATGATTGTCACTGTATTTAAATATCAGGTCGGTCTCTAATGTTAAGTTGTATTGGCGATGTCTCCCCTCGCAGGTCCAATATGCGCCACTTCTGGTCCACAAGTGTAAGACGAATATGTATCAACCAGCCATCATAATATTAAACATACACTGGCGCTGCGGAATTAATTGGGACAAATTACTCAGGAGAAAATTTCGGCGAGAACCAAAACAAAATATTTAGCAGCTACGCTTGTGGAAGCACATTTCCATAACTACCATTGAAAATAACACAGGCCAGATTTACGTGCATTGTTTAGGTAATTATAATAATGTCTGGTGAGATAAAATATCTAGACCCGTTGGCTACTGTGCGTAAGGTTCGTTAGTCCCCAGTAATGTCATTACTGTTTTAGGGCCAACCAAGAACCGTTCTTGTTTTGGTTCTCACCAAATTTTCTCCTGAGTACTTTGTTGTCAATTATTCCCGCTGCACCCGTGTTACGACTCTGTCGAATAATCCTATTGAGTTCCAGTAGTGTTCCGAATGAAGTTCAAATTACTGTCTGATGTGCCAATAGTTACTGATGAATCACAATGATATAATCTCAGAATGTCTTTAAATGAATTCATAGTAAAAAATCAGGTATGAAATGTCATTGTATTTAAATATAAGATAGGTCTCTAATGTAAAATACCAGAGCTTTTTGTAATTCCAATGAATAATTGAATTAAATAAATAAAAATCTCCTCATTTTAACACAACTATATATAACTCCTCATAGATTGATGATTATGCTAGGAATAGACAGGTAAACATTTCTTATATAGATAATTAAGACTCAGTACCACAACTAGAAAGAGGTTCGATGACTCATCTACGTTGCACCCAAACTTTTAGACAAGGTCAAGTACTTTATCAGCCAGCTGATCAGGAATTTGTTCATCCTGGTTTTTGAAGAAAACGTGTGGCCTGAAGTAGAAAGCACATGAACATGTTACGCGAATAAGAGTACAACCCAGCCTTGAAACTACGAACTGTGTTTTAAGAATGGCCTCATCTTAAGGCACAGTATTAAAGGATATTAATATTAAAATGGTAATCAGCAAATGACCCTTACAATCCATAATCATGAAATTAACACACATAATATAGGTATACATAACATCGTATACACCTGTGGGAAGTTCAGCAGCGTGCCAGGTTACGCCACCGTCTGAGAAAGACAAACGAATTATTCGTGCGAAGATCATCGAACGGCCGCGAGCGAATATTAGGCCAAATGAAAAAAGGAGCAACAATGCTAGTTGCGGCCTTCTTCCGCGATGGTTGGTGTAGAAAAAGTGACGCGAAAGTCCGATTTCGTAGATGATATTGTGATTGTAAGTGTAACTCTCGGAGCTGTGTTTCAAAGCATACGCTACATCGGAACATTGATTTCGTGTATATCATGAAGTAAAGCAGAATTCATCATCGACGTTGTATAAGTCATGGATATCCTCAACAAGTCCATGGATCAACGCGCGACTTAATTTGCGACTTGATTTTAACAAGCAACCAAATGCCAGAGAAACAAATATAAATCTCGTCAATGCCGCATATTACCGACATGATTTTTCTTACGAAGCATCGATTGATACCCGTGCACATCAACGTGCCGATATAGATTTTAACCGTTACTTGAACGCAATTAATCATACACTCGGAGAACGAATTGTTAGATAGACATCAAAGGAGGCGTGAAACCTCAGATTGATCTTGCTTGGACATTTGGAGGTAAAGCACATTAATGTAATAAACATGAAAGTTTCCGCGATCTACTAACTTTCGCACTGTTATTGGAAAGTTGCAGTTGCTGTTGAAAACTTAACGAACCTACATGAATTTTGTAACTAATAGGGATGTTTGTTAGCTTGTTACGTTTTATGGCTAACTAACGAAACAACGACAATGAATGAATGAACTCAAAAGTATCCCGATGGGTTACCGCACGGATAACTTGAATGCACAGGTCTGATGACGTCGATATATAATTGCTCAAATATGATAATTGTATTATGTACGTCATATATTATGTTGAGTCAGAGAATATAAAAATGATTCTTTTTATTGGTAGAAAACGCTATCAGAATTCCACATGCAAAATATATTCCTATTTATATATGTATGAATATGTAAGTTTTATGTATGATTGTATAATTATATGTACGAGTTTGTGATTTATATATGTAATTGTACATCTTGTCCTTGTCATACTCGTGTCTGTACCAATTCTCTGTTATTTGTCTCCGAAAAGAGGAAATAAAAATGGAATGAATGAGAGCGGGAAAGGTCATCCATGGGGATACTCGAGCATTTTGGTCCAAGAAACGCAGTGGCAGGTTTACCAACTCGCGCCAAGAAGAATTTCCCGTGGATGGTTTGAAATCAAAACACCTAACGAAGTTCATTAACTTGATCTTATGTTTCTTCACATGATCGCGTCTGGGGAAATGAATACCCTTTAACTATCGTAGATATTGTCAGCAGAAAAAAAGCAGAGCCGTTGAGTCTAAAGATTCAGCAAGTGTTGCAGATGCATTTATACGTCTGCAAATTCACTGCTAACATGGCCACTACTATTTCAAGTCGATCCACGTAAGGAATTTCTTTGTGGCGTTGCTGCATTGCTGAAAAGATATAAGGTGCTTGTTCGTATTGGACATGTTAAGATATATCCTAACTGTGCTATTGTGGTAAAGTTTTAACCCTTGTAGAACGGTTATGAGAACATAGTAGTATTGATATTTTGAGGTTCCTCTCTCAGAGACCCCCTACCCCTCCAAAACGTTATACGTTAAAATTTTTGTCAGCAGCCTTTTTTAGCTTAAAATGATGACTTTCATATTTCTGACAAAATTTGTTTTGTCGGGGTAGGGGGTCTCAGAGATAGGAACAACTCAAATATCAATACTACTATTACAGCCCTATACTTATTATTTATAAAGTTTAGACAAAATTAATTAGAGATTGAAAATATTATATATGATGTCATTCTGTCAATCAAAGAGACATGTTGGATTTGATCTGACAAATAAATTTTATAAGAGATTTAATTCTATCAAATCAGCCTCAAGTTATACTGGTATAAAAACTAAAATAATAAGCGATTGTATTAAAAAAGTTGGATATCATATATCACCAAAATATGGATCAGTATGGTTATTCGCGACTGAAAATGATATGAGAATAGCGGGTTGGGCAGATGATGTGATGACATGTATTGACAATATGGTTGATATTTTATTTGATAATGATATTACTAAAGCTATACAAAATAAAAAAAATATTTTTAAATCAAAATGATAAAACATATTTATAAAACAAATTACAGCACAACCCCATGTGAACTCCTAGGTTGTCAAACAACACCCTAGCAAGTTCAGGGGCATTTGAATTAATCCCCATGTGACCGCCTAGGTTGCCAAATGACATCCTAGCAGGATCAGAGGAAAATCGAAAGACGAAACAGACAGCACAGTTTTATACAACCCCATGTGACCCCCTAGGTTGTCAAAGAACATCCTAGCAGGATCAGAGGTTACATATAAACTTATCCTAGGACAGAGCACAGTTTATCCCCATGTGACCCCCTAGGTTGCCAAATGACATCCTAGCAGGATCAGAGGAAATTCGAAATCAGACGAAACAGACAGCACAGTTTTATACAACCCCATGTGATCCCCTAGGTTGCCAAAGGACATCCTAGCAGGATCAGAGGTTACATATAAACTTATCTTACTTACAGCACAGTTTAACCCCATGTGACCCACTAGGTTTTCAAAGAACATCCTCGCAGGATCAGAGGTTACATATAAACTTAATTCTAAGAACTTATCCTAGGACAGCACATTTTAACCCCATGTGATCCCCTAGGTTGCCAAAGAACATCCTAGCAGGATCAGAGGTCACATATAAACTTAATTCTAAGAACTTTAACTCTAGGACAGCACAGTTATATATAAACTTAATTCTAAGAACTTTAACTCTAGGACAGCACAGTTATATATAAATTTAATTCTAAGAACTTTAACTATAGGACAGCACAGTTACATATAAACTTATCTTAAGGACAGACACATACGAACATGCCTTCTCTACGTTTCAACAGAAATTTGCACACTCCCCCATCATAATCAACCCAGGGGGTGCAAAATTACACCCACCAAGTGACATGGTGGGAGAGTATACAAATTTTCTATTGAAACATAGAAGGGCTGGCTACGCCCCATTAAATAATAAATTTTGGCATTAAAATCGCCCTCGCCGACAATTTGTCGGTCACGAGAATCGAACCACGGACCTCGAGCATGAAAATCCAACGCGTTAGCAATCGGCCACCGGACTTCATAAATATACATAATGAAAATATTATCATATAGTTACCGAACAGCATTACATTTTCTGATTTTGAAAACAAGTAATTTTACATTATATTATCTGATTCTGAAAACATTATTATAAATAAATCGAGAAAAAACATAATCTTTGATTTTATATTGTACAGAAAAACGAATCCTAATGCAGGGCTGAAAACTGTATAAGATGGACCGTTTCCAGTGATACTAACGAGTGGACTGAATGAAATACACAGACGTTATATATAAGTCGAAGCTAAACTAAAAGATAAAGATCTGTTTCTAAAAACATTATTATAAATAAATCGAGAAAAAACATGATTTTTGATTTTATATTGTACAGATAAAACGAAATCCTAATGTTTGCCTGAATTGCGAAAATACAATTATCTTTGACAGAAAATCGGCCGTTGCTAAGTATACTGGCTGAATGACGGCATTACTGCAGAAAAAATAATCAATATTCTGTATTACGCAGTTGGACTTATACCATAGTAAATATGTTATTTAAGTAGGACGAATTGTTAGTTATTTCGGTAAATACAGAAATGATACCAGGATTTGTAGGTCTTAAAATACTATCAGATTTACAAATCTATTATATTTCATTAGCAAAAAAAAAAAAATACGAAACAGTATATATGCTATGTTTGATTGGAACAGTATTATCTCCCTTTTAAAAACAGATATGGTACACAGAGTTATATTTCTTGACCAACACACAATGTCTCGACGTTTGCTATTAAGTAAAATATGCTATCGTGATTATATAAATAAAATTTAATTCTACCAGATACTTTACGACGACATTCAAATAGTTCTTTCATCGCTATCTTACTGAGAAGATACTTACTACCTTTCACGTATACCTTCGACCTGTCCAGGTCTATATTAATTTTTGTATACTGGTACTGGCTTATCGGATTATGCAAATTGTTATATTTTAATGCAAGCTCGTCTCGTAAACTTTCGAGATAACTAAAGTATTTGCTGTCATCTGATTTGATAAGGGAGAGTTTGATTCTGTCAAATTTACTAAAACAAATACCTGAAATTTCATCGTTAAATTCAAATGATAATTGCTGGTTATTAACCATTATTTTTTTTATTTTGCTATTAACTCCATCTGCTAATGTTAAATTTTCAAACATTATTTCTAATGTTTAGACAAAATTACTTAAATAATGTCCAAGCGCTATGTGTTAATTCCGTCACTGCAATATCTTTTATCCTCAAAATTACTTAGTCCCCGATTTATGATCGTATCAGTTTCAAGTTTATGATGATTTGTTCTGATAACATTTGTTTTGATAAAACTGATGCTATTGTTTAGCGCTGCTTTAAAACCGTTAAAATTCATCATCTTTTTCACATATCCTCGAGGAATACCTTTTGCTATTTTTGTAAGTTTATTGTCATCTAATATGACAGCATACATTTTGCTCTTTAGTCCAACAAATTCCCTAACTGGCATAAACATAAATTCATCTTTCATTTTTCCAATAACTTTTTTATTCGAATTATCTTGAAATCCACTACATGCTGGATAATCTGATAAATCCAACAGATTTTTATTATTGTAAATATCTTCATAGACATCTTCACATTTTATATTATAAACTAGCGAATCTGTATCAGTAAATAGCAACTCTGAATCTGGCCACTGCTTTTTGGTAAAATTATAGTGAAAATCGTACATCAGCCACTTTGATATATCAAGTACAGCTGCACCAACATAAATAGGTTTATTTAACTTTAAATTTGTCTTTCGTCGTTGTATTGCAAAAAGATTTTCATTAAATATTTTCGTACTCACAAAACCATCATCATTAACTAATTTATTTCTGCGACTTATATCATTAACAGTTTCTATAGAGACTCGCTTGCGAATATTTCCATCGTATTACCGAACACCGAGTTGTTCATCAACTTGAAAAAAGTTTTTCTCAAATTCGGTTTTAGCCACGGCACGACGTTTCGTATTTAGATCAATATAATTTGCCATCCACTTCGACTGATTAAACTTTAGCACGCGATGGACCTTTCTCAGAATTAGTCCAGCATCTACTGCTTGTTTTAAATTTTTGTAATGCATAACATAATTTCTTTTCTCTAACAAATTTGGAACTAACTCATTAACAATCGAATTTTTTGCTGTTGTCGTTGCTCGTTGTTCAGCCGATAATAAACTATCATTAATCATCATTGACTGTGCGCAAAACGGATAATCTTTATGTAGATCATGTAGCGAACTAGGATAATCTAGATCAACTTCAACAAAATATGAAATATCGGAAAAATCGATATTAATTTTTCTAGGTAAATCTTTTTCAGTTTCTTTAAGAAATTGATCTGGAGTTATCCAATGAAATCCACTACACGGCATTGGTTCTGACATTGCATAACCATACAAATTATTGAGTCCAGATAAATGATGTAACTCGACGAGAGATTTTTATCATAATTTTTTAAGTACTTGTCATTAGCAGCTGCTTATTTCTTTGTTATAACGCTAATTCCGCCTCTGATACCTTTTTCAATAAAGTTAAACATATCGACATCTGTTAAGAGATCTAGTTCTATTTTACTCGTTTTTAGTAGAGCGTCCCAAGACAATCCAGGTGAGGAATAATACCAAGAGGGGTCTAATCCATAATTGTTGTAGCTTACCCGACGAAAACTCTCAAAAACATCTGCTAGCAATAATACATCTGTTTTCAAATATAGATCATGATAATCACCAAATGTTTTACAACTAAATTTATTCCAAATATCTTGTGCATATTTGTATTCGTCATCTGTGATATTTTTGTTTTTGAGTTGCGAGTAAAATTTATCTTTGCCGGGCAGAGAAGTTTCATTAAATCTGCTCCAATCGTGGAGATACTCGTAAGGAAAGATACCTTTTTTGTCAGATCGATATGGTTTTCACCGAAGCAACTTTTTAGGTTAGCGAAATTGCTACAACCTTTAACAAGCTCATCTAATGATGCTGCCATAAATTGCAGACTGTCAATAAAACGTAATTTACCGAGCGTCACCGACATATACTTTTCAAAATTATTTGGAATACATTTTATTACGTTATTTAATTTTAGTTTAGCTTTAATATTTTCATCACCAAAAGCTTCTACAATGATATGACTGTCATAGCCACGAAAGTTATGTAAAACTACGGGAATAAAATCTGGAGCATGAAATTTTAAATTACAACTGTTACGAGCTGCTCCACGATATTGGCCGGTCAAAGGACAATGATCTCGCACCTTATCACGTGCTCCGTTAGAGTCTACCAGCAACTTTTCACAAATATGACAATCAACTGCTTTATCAAATCGAGTTGCTGTTTAGACGTTATTTTCATCGGAGCTGTTTTAAGTAATCTGTTAGAAATTTTAGTAATTTCGTCTATTAAATTTTTTAATAGCCATACGGCAGGATTTTCACCTCTATATAACTTTATCGGAGTTGAAAATTTATCGTTAGCGCAACAAACTACTTTATAAGCTACTCCACAAGGAATATGTTGTTGTATTTTCCTAGTACTGGATTTATTCGGATTATTTTCTGCTCCAACAACAGGAACGAGTAGACACTCGAAATCAGCGTAAATAACAAAAGGAATATTTAGTTTATGATTATAATTTTTAAATTTTAATATTTTTTCTTTTTCGCTAGGCATACTTATTCTTTGAACATTGACACAGTATTTGAGATGCTCCTGCAGTCTTTCATCGCTAGAAAAACCGTGCAAACATCTATAGCAGAAATATTTTTTATTTTTATTTTTACTGTACTGTTTGCCAACTAGGCCGTTAAAGATTTTTATCCAACAATAATGTCCCCGATAAAATAATAAATTTATTTTATTTTGTGCAGCATTTTCTGAGATATATCTCGGGTAAACGTTTTCTCGCTCATCTAGTCCGAAAACATTTACTGAGACAGTGTTTTGTTTTTCAAACTTTGGTATATAATTTTCTGCTACTGGAAAAGTTATTCTTACAAAATTTAGTTCGTCTTTGTACGGAAAATACTTGTTAACGCGATCAGCATTTTTTTCTTTTGGAAACATCGCAGAAAGAATAGACCATTGAAAACATTTGTCATCATCGTTTTTGACATTAATACAGCATTTTTTTGTTTATAATTTTTTGAGGGAGATCGACGTAGCCAGCGCTATTAGCGCCGCTGCCGTGAAGTACGTTATATTTTGCTGTGTGAAATAAAACTTCTTTTATCATTTCAAATTTCCAACCTGATCCTGATGAAGCAAAATTCTTCTAATTTTTTGTTTATTTCTTGATGTATTTCATCGGCGACCATGGCAATGTTTGTTCCAGTTAATATTTTTCTCGATTTTGCTGTTAAATATGATTCTGAAATTTCGCTGTCAAAACTTTTTGTTTCAAAAATTATATCAAGTATATCTTCAACTGCGTGTAACTTTGATAAAATCGTATGATATTGGACTATAAGTTTGATACTTTTATGAGCCGCAAGTTCTCGAGCTATAACAGGTTGTAAAAGATGAAATAAATTTGTGGAGCTAAAATTTGCTAAAATTTTTTGATCATCAAGTTTGTAACTGTTATCGTAACCAGAAATGCTGAAGCAATTTTTTCTGATTTGATAATGTTCTTTTTAGGAATATCTCGCAACTTTAACATCATATATATGATAATATTTTATATTTAATTGAATTTTTTAAAATTCCTAATTGGAGATATAAAAAACCTTATAGTATAATGACAGAAATTTTGAGATATCTGCCACTGACAGCGGAAGAGCAAGAAACTTATCATGTTCACCCAATGTACAACTTATATGCTGCAAATGCACTTGGTTCTGTTATCAATATAAAATCTAAAAAATCTATTGGCATATTAATACCAGCTGGTATGTTAATTTCAGTAAAAGGTGATAATGCAGAAATAATTAAAATGTTTAGAAAAGGTTTTATTTATACTTTGTTTTGCGGCGATATTCCAGAAGGACAACGAGTATACAGAGCAAATGGCGCAGTTGCAGATGATAATACTGAAAATTTATCATTACAAAATGAATTTCAACCTCATCCAGTATTTGATTTATATGAGGCAAATGATAAGGGAATTATTAGACATATAAGAAAAAAAAAAGTTGGAATTTTGCAGAACAGTGGATATCTTGGTGTGATGGTACGTGGAACAAAAACTAATTTTGTTTATTATCAATATCATCGTTTTGTATTTGAAATTTTTAACGGACTAATGCCTAATGGTTTAGTTGTTGATCATATTAACAAAATTAAAACAGATAATCGTCTAGAAAATTTAGATTTGGTGACGCCAAAAGAAAACACAAGAAGTGGAGCTTGTTCTGATGGTTCTAATTTTAAAAACCCAAAAAGATCAGTTATTTCAATAAATTTAGAAACTAATGAAGAAATGAAATTTAGATCAATGGCATCTGCGGC
Organism: Megalonaias nervosa; assembly: GCA_016617855.1. Classification (NCBI taxonomy): domain Eukaryota; kingdom Metazoa; phylum Mollusca; class Bivalvia; order Unionida; family Unionidae; genus Megalonaias; species Megalonaias nervosa. The sequence continues at coordinate 63,827 of JAECUM010027940.1, read as the reverse complement.
AAAATATCATAAAATTAACGCACGTGTAGTAAAATTTGTAGCTGATAATGTAACTAAATCGGCAACGTCAATGTTGACATTTGACAGATTTTGTTTTAAATAGGATAATTAATGATATTTTCCAGATCATTTCTACTAAGGCAATTATGACTAAATTCCATAACATCACGATTACATCGTAATGTCATCATTTTATTTGTATACAAAAAGTTTTATTTTTTCTGCTGCTGTTAATAAATATCTGTCAGCTTCGCCTAATGTTATCATAACATCAACAAAATAAAAACTGTTTCCCAACAATGTCGAATTGCCTCAGCTAATTCTTTGTGATTTAGTATATTAACTCGCTGATGATATTTTATTTCTCCAAACATCTTATTATTTATTAATTAGACAAAAGATTATTATAATAATGAACTTAATTGAGAGACTGGCTAAACTAAATTCGGGAGATTTTGTTTCAGTTTCAAATTTTACATCAGAAAATATTACTAATGACAGATTTGCTGATTATACTGAAAAAGATATTTTCCATAACTATGACGACGACGAAGATGATGTTGTTGTTAGTAAAAAATATTTAAGCAGACAACAACTGGGCGATATGATGTTAAGTACCATATCGCTAAAAAAATAATAAATTTAATTTTACTGTTGCCGAGCATCAAATATTTTGGCAACTTATAAAGCCCTTTTTAAACGTAAAAATAGCAATATAAAATACGATTTTATTTTTGTTAAAATATTTAATTTAATGCCAATGGACGGTGCAAGAAAATTACATTTAATTTCTTTATGTAAATCAGTAAAATGTAAGTCAGTACTAATAAAATACGAAGAAATTAATAATAATATTATTCAGTCGATGAAATCGACTTAGTTGGTACCCAACTATTAAATTTATCGCCATATCCATGCCATTTGACTAAACTTTTGTTGCCGCGCTTTTTAATAACTTTTTCAATAACAAATATATCTTGTCCTGTTTTCTGAAGTTCTTGCTCGTAAAAACTGCCAGTTATAGGCTCACCTAATAAATCTTTTAACGAGTATGTAACCGGTATTGTTAAAAGTACTTTATCAACAACAAATACTTCTTCACTCCAGTTATGAGTATAACCATTCTCAAATGTTTTTTTTTCGTCAAAGAAATTCTAACTTTATCACCAACTTTAAATTTGTGTCGTCGGTACATATTTTCGTTTGCTAATATTGGATTTGCAATCGCGTCGTTTGGCGACATTTTACTTTTGCCTAGCGAAATGGATCTGTGTTTCGTGTTATTATACTCGTCAACAATGTTCTGTAAATTGTCAATATATTTACTCTTATTTTTAGCTGTCAAATATTTGTGGATTTTTTCGTTGAGCGTGCAATTAAATCGCTCGACGATGACACTTTTTCCCTCATTTCCTGTAACATATTTTTAATGTTATTTTGCTCCAAAAACTGTTCAAATTTTTTTATAAAAAAATTCTGCTCCATGATCAGTCCAGATTCTATTTGGTTTTCTTTCTGTAGTTGTTATTATTTGTTTTAGCGCATCAGTCATCGATGTCCCTGTTTTATCCGCGTATTTACTAAAAATATCTACAACATTAAAAAGATATCTCCTTGGAGCGCCATCAGCGCCAACGTTATATTGAGCTAGATTTGAAACATCAACTAAGTCTATCGCCCAGATGTCATCAACGGCATTTGCGACAACTTTACGTCGCGGAAACTTTTTTTTTTAGGTCTGTGTAGCTCAGTTGCAAGATCATCATATAATTCTTTTTTACCGAGTAAGTCTCTACCGAGACCAAGTTTATATTTTGCTCCAATAAAACCCTGGACCAGCCTTCGGTCAACACGTTCTCGCATATTTACAGGTTCCATATCACGAAGTTCGTCTAACATTACTTTATCGCAGCTATGTTCATTTTGTTCGCTTTCTGGAAGTTCAATATCTCTGTAGCAGATATCATGGCGCATTGCTTTTACGTCAACTTCATTGTAAGGCTCTTGTCCTGGTAGCGGATTATCGTTTTCGTCAAGTTGTTTATCAAGAGGATTATAAGGTCCAGTATATTTATGGCCTGGCAATGTCCAACCACCTTTTGGTTTCGGCAATTTTCCAATAAATTTATGTATATCTATACCTGTTCCAATTATTTCTCTGTTTTTACATTTTTGACAATATGTGACAATTTTATTTTGCTCGAGACACAAATCTCTATCGCAATCGCAGTCGCATGTCATTATTTATTTAGTCGTCTGCTAAAATAATTTCTGGATAACCCGCTCCGGACAACTTTGTTTTTGGTAAAAACATACTTTTTTTTCTTCCACAGACTGCACAAATACTTTTCAGCATTGTTCTATTATTTTTTGTTTTTTCTGTTTTTTTAATCTTTATTTTCTGTTTTAGTTTTACACTTAAGACAATATGTTGACATTGTATATCAGTGAGTTTAGATAAAATGTAATGCAATCTCATCATTAGCATTAGAAGGTTGTTTGTCAAATTGCAAAATAAACTTAAAAAATCTGGATTTTCGGTCATCTGTTTAATGAACATCACGCAATAATATCGACAAGCGGAAGTTCCAACTGGTTGAATTTGATTAGACGAATAATTTATTATTTTCGTAAGAGACTTCGTCAGAGACTTTGTCTCTGGAGACTGCGTCAGAGACTTTGTCTCTGGAGTCTTCGTATCTTGTATTCTACTCATATATTTTTTTACTGCGTCACTTGGTGGAATTCCGAACGAGTCAAAATAATTGTTATCATAAACAGCTACCCAATGTGTGCCAGATCCGTCATTAAAATCTTGTATATTTATAACACACGAACCTGGCGTTGGTGGAATCGTCATAAGTTCATCTTTAGAATAAACTCCACTAAAATTTTTTACTTTTTTTAGTTTATCAAGTATATCAAAATTACTTAACGCAGACTTTATCTCCTTGTTCCTGGCAACATTAGTCCTCGTCCTACTCCTAACAGATTTGGCAATAGACTTCCCGCCAATCCTGCTAGTAACGGGGCTATTGGAATAAATCCCCCTTTTCGCCTCTGTCATGTTTTTTTTTCGTCGTTGTCTTTCTTTCGTCGTTGTCTTTTTTTTCGTCGTTGTCTTTCTTTTAGGCATTATATTTATCAATCACATAAAATTGTTACCATCGATATTCATACGAAAATTTTCTTTATACCACTACCTTCAACTGCCTTTTTCGTTGCGCCAGATACTGCTCCAGACGCTGCTGCTAATCCTAATGTACCTAACACTGGCAAAATTTTAGGTATTAACGTTCTGGCCATTACAGATAATGCCGGACCGAAGAAGCCGCCATGTTTTGCCATTGCAGTTATTTGTGCAGCACTTAAATTTAAAACAAAAGGTTTTTTGCGCTCGCATTTATTTACTTGTTTTTTGGTTAACATTAATTTTGTTAAAGTACCTTTTGCGTTAGGGTTGACCTTTAATGAAACCTGCCTCTGTTTTACAACAACAGCTGCTAATTTTTTAACTTGACCATCAGTCAAATATATTTCTTTTACAATATATTTTGTCATTATATAACAATTACAGATTAAACTTGTACTGACATTTTACCTCCGACAGAGTCAATTGTAACAAATCTATCACTTATTACTAACGCATACACGTTTAACTGCGCTGGTGGAGCTGGAGCTGCTCCTGGTGTCCAAGTAATTTCAATATCAGCTGTGCTGTCTACAGCTCGCTCGCTATGTTTACTAACATCAAAATAAAATATCGGATAAAGTGTACGAAATTCCTCTACTGATATCTGAGATCCATCTCCAACATCTTGATATTTTTGCAGTGCGTCGAGCAAATACGTGTACGGTCTAGTAATGTTTTTATTCTCATCATTTGCAAAATTGCATTCTATCGCTCGTTCTGGATATTGCTTTGAATTTATTCTAGCGTATATTCGTCTAACATCAGCGCTATCAAATATCGCATTATTTTGTTGTTGGTTACCACGTCGCTCTTGTCTCTGAAATACAACAAATAATTGCCGTGGTTTTTGTTCACTTGATGTCGTTGTAACTCGCCATGTGTAGTCTGTGGTATTTGGAACTGCTGTTTGATATATTCTATGTTGCTGAAAATAAATTCTGTTTGTGTGTGTTTTTGCAGCATATCATTTAATTCTGCCATTTTAGTGATAGACGGAGTTATTCTTGGCATCCATAGTGCAAGTTTGTTTATGACAAATTGTACATCAGCCCCACCTGACCTAAACAGGCAGTCGTTTTGTTCTCATCGATTTAAAATAAGTGTATGTTTAACTCCACGAAATACTTTATTGTAATCGCGACAAAAGCCAGATATTGTACTTAACGGCAGCATCATTGTAATTTGACGTGATACTGCTGCAAGTGCCTTTCTCTTAACATAACCCTCATTGTAACGTATATTTCTTACAGTAACAAAATTATTAACATGATTTACCATTGCAACGCCGTCCACAGCTACTCCTGGCGGTGTTATACCAAGATTATTACAAGCTGCAATAAGTGAGACTCTTGTAGCGTCTGCATCAGCGGCAGCATCTGGTGGTATTATACCAAAATTGGCAGCATTAGCGATAAGAAAATCTCCTACAATTACAATATCTGCGGCAGCATCAGCTCCATGAGCAAAAATTCTCCTCAGTAAAAACTCACCAGGTGCAGCTGCACCAGCTCCAGTATCTTTAAACCACATCATATTAGTTGCAGTTGATCTGGAGTAATCATCGGAAAATGAAATAATATTTAATATTGTACTTGCAACTTGTAAGTGATCTGAAATATTTTCGACAGGTTGATTGGCCAGCTGATATTTAGCATCTTTAAATAAACACCAACCGTTATTTATAAGAGCTACTTCTGTTCTAGCTGCAATTGCGGCAGGTGGAACAGCTACTGTCATAATCTGACCACGAACTTCCAACATTGCTTTATGAGGAAGTAAAAATACGTCCTCGTCTCGAGTATTAAATGTTCTGGGGCCAGTCTTATTAGGTTCGTTAGAATTTTCATCGAGATATTCAACGTATTCGAATTCTGTTACTGTGTCGTCTGTGTCATAAATTTCTGCTAAATCGAGATAATTTTTACAGACATTTTTTATTGATTAGGTTATACAAAATTATTTCGGTGTTGTTACTTTAGATATTAATTTTTGTATAATTTGTTCTCCTCGTGGTGATAAAAGTTTTTTGTCGTTGTTATCATTGCGCGTTGAGTTTCTTTTGTTGGTGCGATTTCTGAAATAGCTTGTTTGATTGTCGGTATACCACGTTGTGGATCGCCTTTTATTTTATCAGCTATTTTTTTGCCTCACGGCAGTTCCAGCAACAGATGCAGCTCCATTTGCAAACGCTTTTGATGCGTCAAGTGCAATTGGTGCAACTTTATGAGCTATTCCTGGAGCATTTTCTATAATTTTAGCAAATATATTTCCCAAAAATCCTCCTACTATTTTTCTTCGATAAACTTTTTTTCTCTGTTTCATTATATCTGAGGTTGCATAATTTTACTTCCAAATCTTTTAGCTTTTCTTAGAAAATATGTTTACTGTTCGCGTAGGTGTAAATAATAAGTAACAATTTCATTATTAAAATCTAACTGTCTTCCAGACTGATCTGTCAATTGCATATTTACTTCTGTTATTTGATTTTCAACGTTTAACGGATAATAAATAACCTGACGTGGACTAATTTGTATAAGAGATCCCGGCGGAAAGTCTGGTGAAAAACTATATCGTTTGTCCTTTACTACCTTTAGCTGAATAAGATCCAGATGCAATAGAGCAATTTACCAATATTGCGTTTACATCAGTTATGTTTACTGGCAGTTGGCCGTCATACGTTTCGGGATTATCACGATTAAGAGCAGGATATACATCATTATAAAATCCTATCAGTGGTGCGATACTTGTTTGCGATACAAGACTAACTGTTATATCTTTTAATTTCATTCTTGCGCGTAACGTATTATAATTTGGTGTAAGCTCAAAATTATCAGCTATACCTTTATTTTTTGCTATAAGTTTTTTTATTATTTTATTTAGATCAGTGACATTATAAGCTCCTTGTGGAATGTTAATTATTTTCCACGTGACAAATGGTGGAGTACGTATAGGAACAGTAAATGTAAATTCATCGTTTACTCCAGTTTTTACATTAGCCATAGCATTCCAACAAGTGCAGGAAATTAGTCCAATTTTATATTGTTTCTCACGATCTAGTTCTATTGGCGGAATATACTTTACAGAAAAATTTGCGCTATCTTTATCAGATTGGCTAGAGTCTAGTAATAATGTTGCTGACATTTTTATATAAAATTGTTATATTAAATCATTACACAAATTTATAAAATTAAATCGTGGCGATTATATCAAATCGTGATGTAAAGTTTTGTATTCGTCAGATGTTAATAAATTTTCTGATCTCAAATTATCAAGTATGTCAATAATTTCATTGTCAATTTCAGCACCAACATTTCCAGCTTCTTTTGATGATATCAATAGCATTAATCTGCCCATCATTTCAGTAACTGATAAAAATATTCTAACTCCTTTTCCTTCTTTTTCTTCTCTATATTGTTTTACACGACTTTTATCAAGTAAATCAAACTTCCTTTTAAAACCCCACCCCCTACCAAAAGGTTTGTCTCTATTTTCTTTTGAAGTTCTTCCAACAAGTCTAGCGATAATACCATATCTTATTTTATCATGAAGTAAAGGCACATTTTCCTTTTCTATAGCTGTGTTCAACTCATTTCTAGCATCAATACCGTCTTTCATTATTACAGTTAAATTAGCAATAAATTTATTAAATTCATCAAGATCTTTTATATTATTTTCTTCTAAAAATTTATCATAATCATTTTCTGTTATCTCGTTATTTGCTAGTTTTATATACCATCGTCTTTGATCTTCAACTTCCATAAACTTTACCGTCAACTCGCCAACTCTTTCTTGCTCCTTTTCAATATCTTTTAATTTTTCTGATAAATTTGTTAAAATATTTTTAATCTCCGTTGTGGTTAAATTTGTTAATCTTCGTTGAAGCGCTAGTGGATCATTTATTAGCCGATCTAGTTCAGTTTGTCTTGCAACCAGATCAGTGATATTTGCTACAAGTGCCTCAGCTAATCTTCTTTTTTCTTCTTCAGATCTCTCAATAATTCTTCCAGCAGTTTCTTCTTGTTGTTCTGTAACTAGTCCGAGTAAACCTTTTTCCTGTAGTCGCTTAAGTTCTTCTTCTGATAATGGTTTAGTTTCAGGTTGTTTTCCAAGTAAAGCTTCAGTAATTGGTTTGAGAGCGGCGGCTGTTGTTTCTGCTGCAACCACTTGACCACGTCGCGCTTGCTGTACTTGCTGTTTAAATTTTGCCTGAGATTGCGCAAGTTTTTTTTTAGATTTTCTATATGTTTTCTGTACTTTGCTTGTCTTTCCATTAATTATGTACTATTTTGTATAAAAATTACTGTAGATATTTTTCAATACAACATCGAAACATTTTACTCGTATCATTTGTTAGTTTATCAAACAAAAAAAGTCATATTTATTTGCTGTTGCTTGATGATATAATTCAATAAATTTATCTTTTGTTACATCACCACATTGCTCGTTCGCGATATTTCTAACGTCAACATTGTCAAGTCCTGGAAATAATATAAAACAACCAGTATTTCGCCTAATAAATCTGTCAGCATTATAAAAACCCTGGGCGAGATAAATAGAATTACATTTTTTATTTCGCGACAGTGAAAAATATGATCTTATTTTATTCATTTCCTCGTTGTTTAGCGGAATATCATCAAAAACAACTATCTTATGTTCGGACGAATCAAGTTGATTAACTGGAACGAGTTCTTCTGGTTGTTTGATAATAAAAAAATCTTCGCCAGCCTCAAGATCATCACGAAGTTTGTTATTATAATTGTTAAGTAGCTCGTACTTATCTTGCTGCGGGTTAATCGTATAAATATAAACGCGATCGTAGTTAAAATTATCTCCTAGAAGTAAATTCATAAGCAAGTTTGTTTATCCCGATACAGTTCTTCCAACAATAAGATAATGGCAATCTGGAAGTTCATTGTTATGTTTATGTTTTACCAACCGCTCTGTATCAAAATTTAATATCGACGATTTTGCCATTATTGTTATACAATTTTATGCTATACAAAAAATTGTCAGACGATAAATAAATAATGAGCTATTATACAAAATTTGGAACATTAGTAGGAGATTCATCAGCTGAAAGTACAACAATAACAGATGGTAAGGTTGATTTATCAGGCTATCTAAAAAAATCCGGCGACACAATGACTGGAAACTTGTTTATGTCAAATCAACGAGTACTAGAGTTAGAATCAGATTATCCGCCAATAAATGTCGTTAATACACAAGCTGTTAGTTATGCACAACTTAAATTAGTTGACAATAATAAACTAGATAAATCTGGTGGAACTTTAAGCGGTAATTTAGATATGTCAGGAAATTTTTTTATAAATTTGGAGACCAGGTATCCACCAGCAAACTTAAATCAAACTCAAGCGGTAAGTTATTTACAGTTAAAGTATGTTGATGATAACAAACTTGATAAAATAGGTGGGGCAGTTACAGGTAATATCAATATGTCAGGAAAAAAATTTATAGACCTTGGAAACCCTGCTGCAGAATCAGACGCAGCAACAAAAAAATACGTCGATGATGAAGAATCTAAGTATGTGTTAGTCAACGGTGGTATAATGCGCGCATTTCTCAGTATGAACAATAATGGTATTAATAATCTCAGAACACCAGAAACAGATTTTGACGCAGCAACAAAAAAATACGTCGACGATAAGGAAATTCCTATGACAACTTCGTTAGCTACAATCAATAATGAAATGACTACACTAAATACTAATTTTTCTAATCACGTGCAAACGTTTTTAAATTTTCGTAGAAATATAAACAAATCTATTAATGAATTTTTTGGAAGTCCAGCGATTGTAGATATTAAACTCGCTGACATTAACACAAAACTAAACGATATTGTTAGCGGAATTCCTGGTATTATTGAAAAAACGAATCTAGTAACAGAGTTACTTACTAAAATTCTACACAAGAAGATCATCAATGTGGTATACACAGTAGCATCAGGATTAAAAACATGGACACCGATCTATAACACTCTCGAACATACCGCAGAAGTATCTGGGTTATACAGGCTATCCGTGAACGGTTTGGAATTTACTTCGATCACTTCATCTTCTGAACCACTAAATGTATATTCTAATCCTCTATTGATGATTCTAAAAAAGAACACCAAAGAAACATTTACGTTAACATCAAAGGAAATACCCTCTAGACTTATTTTTTGGTGTCTAGAATTTGTAGCTGATTTTCATAATGTAATTATAGAATAAAAATCTGTGAACAAATATTATATAATGAAAAAAAGTATAGTTGATTTTAATCATATTTCAGATAAAATTCCAAAACAAGATGTGGACGCTCTAATGCAATATTACAAATATTATCATAAAAAACTTTGGTGGGTAAAAAAATGTTACAAATACTATAACAGAATACTTCGAGTAATATCATATTTGCCACTGTTAATGACTAGCTCTGGTATAATTTCAAGTGGAGCATCATTAAATCCGTTTTTGTTAATAATATCTGGTGTCGGTGTTTCTCTTGCAACAGCGTGTAAAAAAATTGAGCCTCGTCTTGCGACTAAAAAAAATGTTTGTAAAACAGCAAGTATCACCTATAAAAAATTACTTGATCAAATACGATCTTATTTGCGTGGTATAAAATATGATATGGACGATTTAATACGCGAGTTCCGTATTATTGACAGTATGTTAACAGATATTCTACCAATGAGAGTCAGCAGATATGAAAAAGATTATCTTAAAATATGGGTTACAACAGTAGATGTTTAATTTTGTCTTTTAGTTTAGTAATATCATTATCAAATAAAATATCAACCATATTGTCAATAAATGTCATCACATCATCTGCCCAACCCGCTATTCTCATATCATTTTCAGTCGCGAATAACAATACTGACCCATATTTTGGTGATATATGATATCCAACTTTTTTAATACAATCGCTTATTATTTTAGTTTTTATACCAGTATAACTTGAGGCTGATTTGATAGAATTAAATCTCTTATAAAATTTATTTGTCAGATCAAATCCAGCATGTCTCTTTGATTGACAGAATGACATCATATATAATATTTTCAATCTCTAATTAATTTTGTCTAAACTTTATAAATAATAAGTATAGGGCTGTAATAGTAGTATTGATATTTGAGTTGTTCCTATCTCAGAGACCCCCTACCCCGACAAAACAAATTTTGTCAGAAATATGAAAGTCATCATTTTAAGCTAAAAAAAGGCTGCTGACAAAACTTTTAACGTATAACGTTTTGGAGGGGTAGGGAGTCTCAGAGAGGAACCTCAATATATCAATACTACTAACATAAGTACGGACAGAAATTGTTAATGAGGTCTCAGATTGTTCAATTCGCGAGTGTGTTTTAACACTTCCACCAGTCATACAAGCGCTGAATATTGAAATGACACGCACAATCGGGTTGAAACTTGATGAGGAAATTCGACAAAAGGCTGTCACCGTTACATACAAAATGATTTCACAACCAACACCGTTTGGCTAACAGGAAAACGATTTGGCCGGTATCTGCATGCACCGCGAGAGTTGTAAGGATGAAAACGTCATGCTACTTTACCAGGTATGGGCTAATGATGTATTTATAATCTCTGACGGGATTAACACTTCAGGCAGACAACACGTTACCAGTTGACACCTATGGATGAGGGAGCAGAAATTCTACATATATTTCGTGCCGAAGATCCTTTTGCACAATCACGTGTGAGACACCTTTCGCCTTCTATATATTTTTGCCGGACTCGATGAGCTTGCCCGAGCACTAATTTTTGAACCCACCAACAACTTGTTTATGTTCGTTACTAAACATTGGATGATCTTTGATATCAAACTAGCAATGCCCCTCCCATGTACACGTCATTGGTGGTAATAAGCATAAGAAGTGATTCTGTGTTCGTTTACATCATCTTGATGTAGTCACCATACCGCGGTTTGATCTTATAATATATCTCGTATATGCTGGTTTGATAAGTCCACCATCGACGCGCCAACGAAGGTTTTGTCAGCTTTAGCTTCGATTATTTTCTGTGCCTGGCAATTAATTTACCATCGAAACAACAGGCATTCGAAACTTGTATTGTTCGCTATCACGGACAAGGTCGACGCGAATCCGTGTCCGAATGTTAGCCATAGTCTTACCAAACACATCATTGTTCACGAGTTTATAGAAATCTTTCTTCAAACTTGTTTTGCGGCCTTTGTGGGCAGATATATATTTATTTGAATCCCTGCGGACTGACAAAACTTAAATATCAAATGGATCCGTGACACACGCACATCCAATCATAGATATAATTGCAACTTACGTAAGTGAACTGCACCGTTGTTTTTAGCTCTCACGTTTAGTGCTAGCTTATACATTTTGTGTACCTGCGTAGAATATCATTTATAATCACACAATGTTACGGAGACATCCACACATTCTTTTACCGATAGCGCTTCCAGCGCTAGCGGATAATAATCGTGGTTGGTATCAAGCTTGTCTGGATACTCTAGGTCAACTTCATAAAAGTATCCGATATCACTTTGAATTTCGTACTTGTGAATATTTACACTCTCGGACACGGCCGGCCTTAGGCCGTTTGGACCGATTTCGTGCGTTAGTAATTTAAAAAAAAATATATATATAGAGAGAAAGTAATTTTAAAGCGAAGGAAGAAAATTTTTTAATTTCAATATCATATAAAACTTGTTCAGAAGTTTATTTCGAAAAGCCGTGCTCACAGGGAGGCCCAGCGCGTAAATCCGAGGGGGGGGGGGGAGGGGGGGGCGCCAAAATGATTTAAATCGGGCCCCGCGTTTGCTAAGGCCGTTCCTGCTCTCGGAATTGACACACAGAAACCCGCCAACAGGCATCATTGCCGACACATGAACATTGTTGGTGACCAGATACATGATGTAACTGTTTTGGGACAGTGCGGTTATATTCATACCAGTCCACGTTTTGGGTTGTTGGCGCGCGCGCAGCAGTGACTCGAAACAGGTGTACAACAGCGAATATTGTTATGTATATTTAATTTTTTTTTATTTGTTGGCTTTTCTTAATGAGAATATGTTATATACATTTATATTTATTACTTGACCTTGTCCAAAATTAAGTTCAATGTGTACCTGACCAGGGACATTTATTTTGTAGACAACAGAATAGCTAAAATGTTCTCCATGACTGTGGATTAAATATTCAGATCATTGTTAATATAAACATGTTTACCTAAGAATTTTAGTTGAAAGACAGTCTTGATTCTGACCTCAGAATCATCTAGAATGGAAAATTCCATTAAGTGATAGAGTATTTTCAGAAAATTGTAATTGCGACCTATGTCAAGTAAAGCTATATCATTTTGATTATCTAAAAATTACTCATTCGTGCCTTAACATCTCAAAGCATAATCAATTTTATGGTTGTGTTCAGACCTTTGGGTGGAATTCTTTGTTCAAATTATTATTACCTGGAGAAACAAAGTGTTCATCAATAGTATTCATGGACTGGAACATTAATTGGGAATTATAGTTAATTAAGACAAGAACATTTTTAGATTGTATTCTTGTGATACATCAAACGGCTGTTAGCACATCATCGCAATGCAGGTCATTGGAACATTTCCACGTTCGAGACTACAGGCACTTCAACACATTCAGTATTGAAACTTATATGGAATACCACTGGAATTCACTTGGAACTTTATACATTTGGACTTGTGATAAAACATTTAGGACTATTTGGGTTTTAATTCATTATTCATAATACTGTAAGTTATCTTTAAACTTTCACTTTGTATTCTTGGGAAATAAATTATTTATCGAATTTTACCAATAAAAATATCAAGTTCAAATAATATATACTGATCTACGTCGGTGGGTAATTCCAACATAACCTTGGTTTTTAACAGCAGTGCATCCCAAACCACTACCGGTGAGGAAAAGTGGTGCGGGCGAACGAGCTTGTAGAGACATCAAAGACATACGTGGACAGCACGTCATTGCGCAAATATAGATCATGCAAGTCATTAAGGTTTGAATAAGCACCACAGGGATTTTGTTTTGTTTGGCTTTACTCGCAGCTGTAGATGACATATACATGCCTGTAATGTGACAATGGTCGCGCACTTTGATAGCAGTGGAGCTAAAAGCGCGATCGCAGATCAGCAGTGCGTAGCAGCGGACAACTCGCGTTAGTCATAATAATGTCAGTGGGGGAGGGGAGCTGTTGTCTAATGCATAACGCCATAACCGCTAGCAATTTAAGAAACACTTCAGCTGAGTCCTGGACACGATACAGCAATGGTGACTTAGTTTGCCCGTCGTGTCAGTCTACAATACAACAAAACCCGCATGCGACTTGTTCCGTGTTCTGTGACGCCACAAGTCACGACCTGGGAATATTCAAGCATTTGAAGTCCGCATAGATGCTATACAGTATTTCATTTTTCACTCCATTGCTGTAAATTTCAGAATGTTTTTAACAGGTTCTGACAAGATAGCCGCTCAGCGGCAGTAAACGTTATGTTCATCAAATAGTCGTTAGATAATACGTACATACATGCATGCAAAGGTCTGCATGGAAATTTCTCAACCTTTTAGTTACCACGCATACATACTGTTCGCTGGAAATGTTTGATCCATACAATGTGAAATAGCGACTATGGACTGTGCAACGATAACATATCAATATTAAAATTCCTTCATGTGTATATCGATTACTGAATACGCTACATGCTTTATTCCAAGCAAATATATTAACAGCTATGCCAGCATTAAGTTGTTCAAACCTATCTATATTAATAATCTGTATGAGGAACTTGAAGTTACGAAACTTATGTTCACATAGATATGGTTTATATTTCCGAGGTTGGTCTGTATTATCGCCCGCAAGATAAGACGAAGACATGATAGTCCATTCAAAGCATAGATTGTCTGCATTTTTACATTTATTGTAGCACGCCGCAGAATACAGGCTGGCGTCAAAATGTAACTCGACCCACGAATCGGGCTTAACGGGGAAATATGTACCTGAACTTTCGCTCCTCTGACTACAGTACATCCCATTCCAGTTCTGGTGAAATTTTCCATCGTCTTGAGAGTCATTTAAAAAATGTATCTATTTCATCATTAGGGACCTCATCATCCTCACGGTTCAAGACCACTGCTAAGAATTAATGGATTTATGATTTTAGATGCATCGTTAAGTGGCATTATCAACTGAACACGGATAAAAATCACCGCAAAGGTACCTGGACGCGTATTTGAAAGAAGTGTTACCTCGTCTTTACCTGGCTCGTATTCGACTGGAATAATTTATCGATCATCCTGTTAAGTCACCACGAGGTGTGTGTAACTCAAATGCAGGTACCTGTAATTGTTCGTGCTTTTGCGGCAGCCTCAGTGGCAATGGTCAGCGCAATACGGCGACGACGTTAGTGTTCATCTTCATCAGCCCTCTTGGCTAGTGTAGGAATCTTGATATAATATTGCGCTGCTATTTCACAGTTAACCGTTGATCCACTACAGAAACTCATAACATTACAAGTGTTTTAACTTTTCTTATACCGCTTGGTATTCATATTTCACGCTCTCACGAAAGCTTCCATAGTTGAATCACAGTCGGTTGGCTTATATATGAGGAAATAATTTTCTAACTGATACATTTTTGTAGAATTGAATTCACTTTAGCAGGATCAGAAACTGCAATTGCTTTAATCCTGGCAATTATTGACTACTGTGACTGTATCGTCAACGGGGTCAGGTATATAATAGATTCGACGAGTCTTCTCCTGCGTGTGCGATAATATTTACGAACAGATCCGAATGGCTCGATTAAGTAACCTTACTCCGAGACCACATTTAAGACATGGTCGAGCACCGAGACCAACACAAACCGCCAGCAAACGTGATTTAAAGCATTCATAATGGCATTTTCTGCCACATAGTTCACGTTTTCCAATTTAATCGCTCTATACTAAGAAGTATCACAGAGACAAAACAAGTCTACGCAAATATCGATCGGTCTGCCAGCACTGTACACATACTGATCCGTCTAAACTTATGTTCAAAGATTGTATCTGTGATACATTTCGAAACTCCTGTCCAAAGATTGTGCTCACGCTAGCATCGATGCAAATCACATGTGTATTTGTCGTGGACGTTGTGGACCGTATACTTAGTATGATAATATCAGTCAGGTTAATCTAGGTCACAGTCTTCTACCCCCACGACTTTCATTTTGAACATCTGTGGGTAACGTTCACGCATGGGTATGTGAGCGTGATATGAAGACGATATCATGTGGGGTAAAAGGTTGTGACCTAGATCAGTATCGAAAATCAAAATTCTCCATTAACTTACTACTTCATTTAAATTACATTAATTTGTGCATAGGCTTGCAATAATTTTATATACGTATTTTTATTACAAAAGGAACACGAACAGTAATCGAAGATAAAAATGCTGTTTATAATTGGAGAGAGAGAGAGAGAGCTTTTACCCGAAAAGATTTTAAATGTGGCTTTTTTCCGCTAAAGACCTCTATACGAGCAATGATTATATTTCCTTCAGATCCGGTAAATGTATTATGATAACCAGGCTCAATACTCATTTCCGATTTCTTCCCCGCCAGCTGTCAATTTTCAATATTGAACATGTAAAGAAATTGCTTGGATAAAAATGACTTTTATTGCCCATATTAGTAAATTTACAAGAAGATACATATTGAGTCCAGAATCTATAATATGCATTGTTTTAATTATTATCATTTATAACACATTTCACCACGTAAAACCTCTGTGGAATTACTGGCAAAGGGCAAAGTTTCACTTACAACGAAGATCAAAGGAAGAAGAGTCCAATAGTGACATCGACAGTATTGCTTGGAAGGATAGGTAATCTGGCATTTGCCATCATTAGCTTACTACGTAAAATTAACATAAAAATCTCCCTCCCCTCAAAAAATGTGGAACAGTTGTAGAACTGTATTGGATCATCTATTGGACGTGGCCACGACAGATGATATACCATCCGGGTATTTTGAGGTCATCCTCTTTGAATCGGCGGAGGTGAAAACTCTGGTCTTTATTGGTGATGCACTCATTTGCTTTAGGACTTTATAATACTGGTCATCCATGTAAATAAACATAAAGACAAAAAGAAGTGGGTATACTAACTGATATATATTAAGTGTACTGACTGAACACAACTTAAAACTGAAGCACAGAAATAGAAGAGAACAACAATTCTGTATAATATGCAGATATTTTGTATAGGGTCATGTGGGAATTTTTTGCAGTGCAAAAGGAAATATTTCCACATTGCTTTCCACATTACATAAAACATTAATTTCTTCAATATTGAACATCTATTTAAAGTCATGAATTTGTACAACAGATAATTATTTTTGCTTTATTTGCTTTTTTGTTGAAAATTTTTATTCTTTGCAGAAGTACTCCCTAGGCATAAAATCTAATATGTCCACCATAAGATTTATATTGTTGGGGTCGATATCTTCCAAATAATGGTGGTGTGTAGCATGATTCCTTGGGCTGCCAAATGCTGAAGTTGTTTGCAGTTGGAGTATGTCAACAGAAGGGAGAGGGGGCCCTGAGTTACCGAGTGGTCTAAAGCACTCACCATTACGGATCACTGCCATCTCACCTCTGCGTGGGTTTGAGTCTTGGGGTTGGCCAATGTGGGTACATGAGAAAGCTTGCCAGTAGCTTCTTGTAGGTCAGTGGTTCTTTCTGGGGTTTTCCTGGGTTTTTCCTCCACCATTTATACTGGCCACCTTGTATAGCCTATCTTGTGCTGAAAAATGGCATTAAACCCTATAACAACAACAAGAACAACAGATGGAGAAAATGTTGATGTTGATGAAAGTCGTATGAGAAACTTTTTTCCCTCTCTTAACCCACTGCAGCATTCATCAGCTATCATCACATTTCAACCAGTTGAAATGTGTATCAGCATACCTTGAAAACAAGTTCACTTGCTTGAGTCAGAATTAGATACCATGAGGAAAAAGAGAGTTATTATAGTCGAACTAAGGCAATTGTCAATATGGCCTGCCAAGTTCATGAGATATTCCTGAAAATGTGGCCTCTAGTACCCCAGTTAGATGACTGGGGAACATGCTACACAGTGCTATTTATTTTGGAAGTAAGACATCAACTAAAACAGAAATGTCAGGGTGGACAGCTTACATTGTAGGACTAAAGTACATGCCAGAGTAAACCATTATTGATGCCAGAAAATAAAAGCTACAATTGAAGGCTTTTCAACTGGACCCAGTGCATATGATATTCTTTTTCAAAAGAGTTTGCTTTGCTCACTATAAAGTTGTTGAGGTCATTTCTTGAACAAATTTCAGTATGCTCATGGAAATAAGTATAGTGATGAACCCATTTTTAAAAAAAAACAATACCTGAAAACTAGTTTCTCTGTCAAATGCACGAACGTTATCCAGCCACAATAACATTAGGGGAATACTCTCAGTTACCTTCAAATCCAGCCCTCCCATAAAGACAAAACAATGTAATTCCGTCAATATATTATATGGACAAAGGGAACTAACTATTATATAATGCTCAGGAAACCACTCATCCTTACTGGATACAAATTGGCTGTTCTGTATAAAAACTTTCTTTGTACTTGTCTTTGGGCCAGGTAGGTGCAGATTTGCACCTTGAGAATAAGTCTGATTGCATTCAATGCTACCTTTAAGAAGCACCGAAGTTCAACATGGTTTAATATTTGGTATGAATCAGCCTATGCCAAATTTGCCTATTTGTTGTTTCTCTAGAACAGCGGTTCTTAATCTTATGGGCAGCGACCCAGATTGGGTTTGTGGTGTTAGCTTCATGTCCCATCACCTTGTATCTATCCATCAAATGCTAAAAACCCACTTGTTTCAAAAATTCCAAATTATTAAGGTTGATCTTAGTGACCCCCCAGTTTCACACATTGTTAGCCATTTGATTGGAGAAAGTTTCACATTTAAGAGTCAGAACCCAGAGATGTTAAGAAGCAGAAAATTGTGAAATGTTACAGTTGCCACAGATCAAAAACTTTTTAAGACTGAAGTGTTGTTGATACATTGTCATACCAGAAAGAAATTTAAGTAGATATTTCTGTAAGCGTGTAATTAATTTTCACAAGACATACCTTCAGAGTGATTATTTAAGTTTCTCAGTTAATTCCCATCAACTTTCACACAATGCATGGTGTTGTAATCTATTATGAAAAAGAGGATGTTGAGACAAGCGTATTGGTCGAGGGTTAATGATCCAGAAATGTTCAGTTCTTTTGGCCAGTGAACAAGTTTCCTTTTTATGGTTACAGACATTTTTCTTGTGATCATTAATTGCATATTGCTATTCTTTGACATGACAGTGTATTAATAAACCTAAACAGCTTTGAAAATTCTGGCAAATGTAACAAAGTCTTACCAGGGGAAAATCATACAATTTTAACATTTTTCTTTGTCTCTTAACTTTTCTGATACACAACTGGTAAAGATGGCTCTTTGAGAAGAAAAGTATGACACCTAGATTACTGAAATGCCTGCAGTGAGTGAGAAAAGTCCTAAGAAATCAAGGGTTATGTGTGCAACTGCAATTTTTGGAGTTGTAAACCTTGTTTATTATTATAGGCTTATCAAGGGAGTCAGTAACTAGAACATAATATTTTTATGGTTTTGACCCATTTCAGTGGTGTCATTAGGTGCCGTGGTCCAGGGATTTACCCCGACAACTTGGCCACTAGCACCTGCCTGTATTCAGTATATCAGTAAACATTTTTGAAGTAAAAGAATACAAAACCTCTCACCTCTCCAATTTTGTGGAAAACCATTTTACTTGTAATGAACACACTGCCATTTTAGTTTGAAGCTTGCATCAGCCCATTTTAATATATAGCTTGCGTTAGGAGCCTATGGTTTTATAGTTAAAGTGGAAGCAGTGTAGTGGAGAATTGTACTGGATTGAATATAATGAGGACAGGGACTTGTGCAACTCACTCATCCTAGGGAATTTATTTCTTCATCCCTGCATATAGATTTCATCCCTTGTTCCTGCTAGATGATCACTGGTATCTCATATATAACTAGTTTAAACTTGTGCTTGCAACTGTGAACAGGGATCCATTAAATTTTATTTTGAATTTTGATCGTCTACTGTTAATTTTAGTGGTATAGTAGGTCAGAATAATTTTGTACAGTGTCATGTTGTTTGAGAAAATTTGTTAACAATTCTTGCTCATGTTTATAAATATCTTTTGATAGAATTCGTAATTCAAAGTACTTTGGGTAATGTCAATGTGTGATATATCAGGGGTCACGCTACCAGGCGAAGTGGGTGATTAAGTCGCCTAAAATATGTAAACTTCGCCTTCTTCTGTTAGGAAAGCGAAAACGACTTCGCCCTGTGATATTTTTAGAGGTACATTGACAAATCATACCTTTGAGATGCCCCCTTGCCTTAGTCAGGTTTATTCTGGTATTGTTTTATAGCGAACGGTATTCTTCAAGCCATCAGTAGCTAGGTCTAGTTTTGATATCAATTACGCTGACAAACAAATTCTTGCACATTCACAGGCATGTTTTTTGATAGCTGATTGACCATTAACCATTTCCCGAGTTGGCAACTAAGGCCCCTATCACCACCCGATTTACGCATGTTATCCTTCGATGATAAAATCATACAAACTTGTGTTTCGAAACTTTAGCAATAGATGTATATGGCAATTTGTGTTTTAAGAATAAAATCGGTGATCTGGATATTTTAACTGCCTCTTGTACACTATTTCATTATAAAATTAGTTTGAAGCTGTAAGTGTATCAGTAATGGGGGAAAAAATGGCAGACATCGCTATGTCCGGAAGGAACAATTTATTAGATTGTTTTTTTTCCTAAATCATCGAGCAAATATATTCAGAAAAATATACCATTCATAGAAAACAAAGCCTAGGTATTATGTTTTTTAGGATTTAACTTTAAAATGCAATTATATAGGTCAGAAATGTATGAGAAGATGCTATGTTGTGGAATTTGCAGAGAAGCGTTGTAAGGTCAAAATTGTTTTCTGACGTGACTAGTATTTGTGACAGTACGGAAAAAGCTGCAAAGCAGATAATATTTAATCAATGCCTAAAATTAATACAAGTACTTAGACAAATAAATAAACCATAAATTTGCAATCCTATCATGGACTGTTGTAATGAAGCTATATAGCCTAAAGTGAGTGATTACATTACGAAAACCCCTCCTTCTAAAAATAGATGCACTCACGTCGGTGTTGATTTGGTTGGAAAGAGGGGTTTTAGTTCATATACCGACTAAAAATGAGCCATGTCTGTAATTTTATGCATTTTAGTGTGATATGTATGAATAGTTACGGTAATGTTTTATCTGCAACAAAGAAATGAGGACACGTGTGCATTTGCCCTCATGTGCATGGTACAGGGGTTGTGTCAAACGCGTTTAGAAATCTTTGAAAGTGCCGTTATTGTGAACTTTAAAAAAGTATATAAAAAATGCAAAAATGTATTTAAAAAATTGATTAAGGTAGTTGATTAAGCAGTTTTACCAACTTGCAATTACAACAATGTAATCTAGTTACTCAGTTAAATTTTGTTACAATGCAGTTTCTGTTATTCTCTTTTAGAGTCATATGGCCAAAACAACTAAGAAAATTTTCTACTAGAAAATAAAGTATTGCTTAAATCCAATGTTAAATGCAAATATGAATACTGGGAAATAGAGGGCACATAATTCAAATAAGAGAACACACATTATTTTTATATATATATATATATATATATATATATATATTGCGTTCCTTGCTTCGTGTCCACTTCTCCCTGTTGAGCTCTCACTTCTCCCTGTTCTGTCCAAAAGGAGAAGTCACTTCTCCCTAAAATTCAATTCTAGCTTGACCCCTGATATATAATATTACAATTTTAGACCGATTCTGAAACAAAGGAAATACCTGTCCGTGAATTAGCCATGGCATTAACTTTAAATTCGCAGTTACTTCCTTTGAAGAAACTTGCCGCGGAGTGAGAAACTCTGTTTATTTGCAATTAGCAGTGATGTCACCGGTTGGCTTGGGCTTGGAAGCTGGAAGCTCAACATTGTAACACCTCATTGATACCACCCCAGGCCGTTTTCAAAGAGACCACCAGTATCCAATTAGAACTAAGAAAGTCACAAATTTTGGGCAGGATTCTCATGCAGCCAGACATTATTCTGTTTAATCCATTGTGAAAGAATCAGTGAACGTCTGGACATTGGCAAGAGCAGATTTTAGGGAAATTGGAGATACTAGACTACGTTCCAAGTGCTGAAGTTGTGCACTCGTTAATAGGGCGGGAAGTTAGTTCTAGGAACTTCGGACGAGATTGGAACAAAGGCGTCTGAGGTAAAATATCTTTGCCCGAATCTGTCTCACTTTCTAACTAGGTGTCGTAAGGTTTATATGTTATTATGGGCATTTAATTTAGAAGAAATTTAATCTTCTATGTATAGCAGAATTATCAGCATGTCGTAATGTAGTGTATAGCAGATTAGTAATATTCAAGATTAATGTATGTAATTGTTAGGATAGAATCGAAGTGGATGGTGTAATCTGCTACCATGTTGCACCGTGGTGCAGAACTGAATTTAATAGTAGTTTAATAGTAGTGTTGGGACTTGTACTTGGTTGTATTTGAATATATAGTTGTGGATTGTGCAGAGTTAGGCCTTAGTGGCCTTGTGCATGTATAATTAGGCATTTGAATGAGTCTTTTAAAATTTGTAAGATATGAAATGCGTAGGAATATTGTTGATGTTGATAGCTTACTGTGTAGAGAATTAGGGATATGTGTGTGTCAGAAGTCATGAGATTATTGTTGTTGTTATAGCCTTTATTATAAAAGAAGCATGTGTGGAATATTTAGATGTGAGTGTATGAGTTGACCTAATGTTTTAACTGCCATTATGCAGATGAAAGATCTGTGAGAGTGTGTTAATTCTCCTGTGTTGAACAAGGAGGCACCATTGTACGCCCATTCTAATCCACAGAAAGCTTTCCAGGTGGGAAGGGATGCCACCCAAAGATTAGAGAGGAGAAGAGATGGAGAGCTGGTACAGATAGGCTGTTGTGTGAGGAGGGAGGGCAGAGAGAATGGAGACAAGGGTACCAGAAGTACTGACAAGGAGGGCAGAGAGAACAGAAGCGCAGGTACCGGAAGTACTGACAAGGAGGGCAGAGAGAACGGAAACGAGGGTACTAGAAGTACCGACAAGGAGAGCTGGGAAAGGAATACAAGGCAGAAGTTACAGATGAGTAACATAGACGGGACACAGGAAGGAAACATTCACCTTTAATTTCGCGGGATGAAATAATTGGCAATTTGGATAGGTTGTAGATTGAGTGGAAGCAATTGCATTGGAAAATTGTCCTGTAATTGTGGAACACCATCAAATAGTTTATTAAATTCTTATACCTTTCACCTTATTAATTTTATATTTTAACACCTAGACAGTTGGCTCTGCTGACAGGGGGCTCAGAGCTATTTAACATTTTAATTGTTCGTCCTTCACCAGGGTTAGTAATAATTCTGTAGGGGGGCACATGACATGCAGTATATTTATAACATTTGCATTATTCCTGGTGAATATATTTGGAATTTTGGAAGTTTTTGTAACAACCGTTACTGTCCAAGTTATATCAATCAGTAACACTAAATTTCAACATTGAAATTGTGTTGTGTTGTTACATTTTGGTTATTAGGTCGATTTGGTAATGCAAGTTCACCTGTTTCAGCACTTTGTATATTTGTTGTATGCACATGTGTCTTTTTTCTTTTATTTTTTGCATCACAGAGATGTCAATAAAATGCAAGAAGTGTAGATGCTTTGAAGTCTTATAGACTTACCATGAGAAGTCCATAGATGCTACAAAGTTCTTTTCTTCACACATTTGAGTGTGTGTATGTTACATACAGAATGGGTGCAAGCTGGATTTGATAGCTGCAAAATTTCCCCTCTGACCAGTGAGGGAAACTCAGTTTTTGAGAGCATCCTGAAGTTGATGATGTCATCTTTTTCAGACTTTTAGATTTGATTATGAATATGAAAAAGGGTAGGAAATTTTGTATGCTTGATATCCATGCATGCAAAATTTATTTCCCATATCAAATTTGTGGCAGTAGCTTTTTAAATTGAAAAGTCTTCTTTTAATGAACATTATTGTAAACTTTTTGTTTAGAAACATAGATAAAACATTTGGTTTTGCAAAAATATTTATCATCATTGATTCATCTATACAAAAAATATTTTACAGCAAATAGCATCTTATGTAATTTCAGTTTCTGAAGGAACAAGTTAATTGTTGAATATATCCAAAATCCTTGTTTCCACTAATTAATTCAGACTATTCACTAATAATGCAATCATACCTCATGTAGAACAGATTCAAAGTTTATATTTCCAAAATATATACCGAGTGTTAGATGGTTTAAAAGTTACTTGTTTGTGACAGAGACAATTAAAGTTGTAATGCTTGGCTGAATGAAGATGCCTGGATGTTATGACATAACATTTTTTTTCTGTTCTTAACCATTTTATGCAAGAGTCATTTATTATTTGGATATCTTTCGAGCAGTGAAATATTATGCTTATGTCCCCTGGCATTTGGAAAATAAAAGCACATGAGATGTGAGTTTAAAAAAAACAAAAACTGAAGTTAGGTATTGTCTGCTTGCTGACACTGAAGTAACTTCCACTTTGCTATTAAAAAACCCCAAAAATACGACATCTTGTAACTTGATATCCTCAAAAATAGAGGCTTTACTCCACTGATAAGATAAATTACAAAATTTTCTGCCATTTTAGAGAGATAGGAAAATTTTTATTTCCATGTTTTGCCATCATTGTTGTACAGTATACATTTGACAGTTTGAAAATTCCAAAAAGTTGTATGTGATAGATATACAAAATTAAATGATTTTATGCTAATTGAGTGATGATAATATATGAAAATAAACAGTAAAATATGAAAATTTACAGTTTAAAAAAATTAAAATTTACAGTACAAACAGTACAAAAATTGAAGGTATAAAAAATGAATTGACTGGGGTATAAAGGAAAGCCTTTATAGCTGTGTAGTGAAGAATAACTACCATGTTGTTTACCTGTACAGATTTTACTTAAATAATAAACTATCCCTGTTTAAAATGCTGTTCAGTGTACAGTAACCCAGTGTGGTACATAATATGTTCAGCAGTTATGGACCTCAACCACCACATTGTAATGGGAGATCTTTATTTATGACCATTTCAAATCATGCATCTTCGCAAGCCAAGGTTCCAATATGATAATCCTATTTACACCTTGGCTGATTGAACAGATATATTGGTGCTTTGTACTAGCGACATCTATTGGATTTCATGAGTTGCCTCCCATAATATGTAATGCTAACTGACCAATAGCGTGGTGCATTGTACATAAGCTGAAAATGGTGGGGGCAATTGACCTAAAAAGAATACTTGGGAAGTTTCACATTGAAAGTATGACTATGTACCAGGGGGAAGCCATTAAAGTTGTATTTGAGTGAAAATTATTTGGGCAAACACGGACCTGCACTGGAAAATTGCTTATTTATCAGTCCATTCAAGTTTTGTGCTCTCCTTGTAGGAACAATGTTCAAATTTGAACAACTTAATTTTGATTGGAAAATATCTGCTCGATACGCCAAGGTGTAGATAGGGTTATCACATTGGAACCTTGGTTAACAGTGATGCGAACCATGAGATAGGTCTCCTCCTTTGTTTTCCTTAATGTGTGAAGCTGTGTTTTTTCCAAACATGTCGAATATAAGTTTGAAATGTTTTGTATGTCTATATTCTTTCAGAACATCATGGGAAATGATGAAAGGAAATGCTGCCATGTTTGCAATACAGGGTCGGCGTCCTCACATGGAAGACAGGTTCAATATGGTGCATGATCTAGAAGGGACCAGGACTTCTTTATATGGGATTTTTGATGGGCATGGGGGAGAGGTCAGTTTATATGCGTATTATGTAGTGCTGAAAGTAAGTACTTCCAGTTCATGCTGGACACTCAGATGCTGGTCTTGGTTTCATTATCGGCCAGGTCGGGTCAGCTGCCTCAATGTGTCCCTGGGAATTGGACATATTTTCTCAACATGATATAACGAGTAATGTTGTAAACTTCTATAAGTGATGTTAAAATGAATCCTTCAAATGTCAGATGCTAGTCTTGGACACCCAGTAGACCTTCCGTAAATAACCATGCGGCTCAGTTGTCAGAAACTGAATCCTGTTGAATTTCATTTTTCCAAACTGATGTAAAAAATCCCCTTGATGACAAGAATGGTTAGTCAAGCAAACTCAAATTAAAGCGTATTCTTATTAAAATGAACTTCAGAATTGAAATGTAACAGAAAAATAAAAACATTACCATCCACATAATATTTGTTATTTTAGACACTAAGATTTGTACGTTTAGTCCATACTGTAATGATTTTACACGAATAAGTTGATCTCACTATGATTTTCATCCAGTCTGAAAATTTTTTAACTGGGGATTTTCAGTATTTGAGGGTCCGTTTCTATAAGAGAACCATAACTTTGAAAAGACTACTTATTGTATGCTTCAAAAAATGTACTATTTATAATCACCTATAAGTTGGGTCCAGCTCCAAGCAACATAGATTCTGATCTGCCATTGCTTAGTGAGCTGGAAGATCAAGGTCTGATTTGTTTGTTCTTCTGATTACTCCTAACAAACTGGATAGACTCAGATTTGCCAATGCATTATGCAGAGTTTGCAGTTGGCTCTGAGTGCATTTATATGGTATGGGGTAAATAAGCTGTAATAGTAAAGATAAAACTTATCTTCATCATAGGCACAGCAAAAACGATGCTGTGTTATGACAGTGACACTATCTTCTGTGCATTAGACCTGCATACCTATAACTACATATCTGCCATTGTATAACCTGGCCAAGTGCAATTGATAAACCAGTTTGTAATAATTATATTAATAAAAGACAAACCTCTCATTGTTTATTTGCAAAAAGTCACTTAGGAAGCACTGGATTATAAGGATTTTACACAGTAAATCAGATTGAGCTATGTTATTTTGTTAATGAAAATTACAGGTTTCTTTATGCTTACAGTGTACTGGATCAGCATGATTTTTGCATGCTTGTTCATTTTTTAAGGGGCATTTCATCCAATTTAGGGGTGATTAATGGAATCTCACATCCAGAAGTAAACACTACAGCTGGACTTTTCTTCTCATCGAGACCTCAAGTTTCTGAAGACAATGTCCAGGACTTCCTCGGTCTAAGGGATAAAGGAGATCTTGCTGTAAAAAAAAATGTGATAATAACTGTCTTAACAATATGTTGTATACTATGAGGATGATAAGAGCACTTTCTTGTAAAATGGAACTTTCCACATGATAATGAAGTGTTCAGGTCAAATTGGCACCAAAATGCCATATTACACTAAATGCCATATTGCACCAAAATGCCATATTGCACAAAATGTCAATGCACTAAATGCCATGTTGCATAAAATGCCAGATGCCATATTCAGGGTTCCAACACTACCGGGAAATCGGGGAAAAGTCGGAAAAATGATGATTTTTTTTCTTGACTGTGAAAAGTCCTTGAAATTTGCAAATATTGATGAAGGTCGGGAAAAACCTGGGAATTTTCTGCCACCATTTGACGTGCGAAACAATTTACATAATTGAGTCGTAACTAAACTGATCGTTAATTTAACAGTTCTGACCAGAATATTCGAGGTTGCAGCATGGATCATTTGGGTGCTTGCCATAAGCATATTTGTTGAGTCAATCCAAATGCTCAGTGGATTAGATTTGTCTAGTACACATTTTTTAGTCTCCAGACAGCTCTATATCCCTATCGGTTCTTACCTGGAAGATATGAACACCAGTCTAGCATCACAAGAAACCACCTTGGTGATGGCAAAGTGTAACTGCTTACCAAATGGCCAAGCAAACTTAAAAGTTGTTAAATTGAGTCATACCTGCATGAAATAGATATGAAAATTATTTATTTTCCCCAAAATTGCGATTATTAAAATCTTTGTGTCTATAATCTGTTGAAAGACAAAATAAAACTACGGCATAATTGGCATTGATGAAATTTGACCTGGTACTTGTGATTTGCATTGGTAGCTGCACGAGTACAGAAATCTCATAACTCACATGCTCATGACATCACAGATCCAGTAGTCACCTGATATCAGTAATAACCCATTTCAAATGTTGTAGAAAAACAAAAAATATTAAATAAAAGTCCTATCCTGGTTGTAATAAAAATACAAAACGAAAGAAACCAAAATTCTCTATTTATTCTCAGAACAACTACTGGGGTTTTGTTGTATCACATGACTACCAGGTTGACATGTGCTCTCAGCTTGATGAATCTGACTTGCCAAATTGCTGCGACAGCGACAGGTTTCTTGTCGTTGTTCACGAAATAAATATGTTGAGAAATGTATGTTCTGTCTGGTTTTTACAAAAGGTATCAGACTTTCATTTAATATAATTTAATATTTGTACAGGAACATTAAAAAGGGTTCGTTGTTGATAGCACGTGACTATTGAGATTTGTGAAGTCATGTCACTAGTAAAGCAAATGGTGAGTACCGGGTCGGGTTTTATCTATGCTGTAGTTTCGTCGAGTCTGACAGCGGATTAAAGACATAACAATTATAATACTTGTCATTTCTTAGCAAATACATTATTTTTCTATCGATTTCAGGCAGGTTTGAGTCGATATAACATTGTTTAAATTTATAAGACCCACTGGTAAGCGACTATTATATACCGCTACCTTATGGTGGCAATTTCCAGTTTCCATATGCAATTTCTCTGACCCCACATCCCAACCTAAATGTCCAAATGTGAAAAATGGGGTGGGAATATTTGGAGGAATCCTGGATTACAAAATGGACTGCTATTCGTTTTAAGCCAAATTTGTTGTCCAAAATGTCGAATCTCTGAGCTGAACTTTGGTGCGAAACTATTACACTGTGACATGTAGTTCGAAGCATTGGTTTCAGATCTTAAATAGATCATCGGATAAATGGGAAATTGTCGTTCCTTGTATAATATATTAAAACACGATATGAGCCCCTGTATCAAGACAGGTTTGGGGACTGGTTTATTGAATTACAAGAAGACAAATAGTTTTAAAGAAAATTCAGTCCTTGTTACAGCAATTATAATTTTGAAGGTCTGTTGTCAAAATTTAAATCAACCCCTTTGTAAATGTTTTGTAAGTGATGGATTTTTAACCATATCTTCTTAAGAGTTAAGGTTGTTTGAAAAATCTAGTTTGGGATTTAATTGGCACAGATAATTTCAGGGATAAACATGTTTCGTTACAAGATAAGATTCTAATACTTTGCAGTTATTGTTTTTTATACTGTGATAGGATATGTTTACTCTATATAACACTTTATATAACATGCAGATACATTGCTATAGAATTCTTTAGAATTGGTTTGAAAGGAAACAAAACTAATTTATGTTCATTATATTGTTTCCACGTAGCAACATAATGCAGGTCAACAAAGTAAAAGTTAGAATTTTTATTCAGTACATTGTAATGAACTTGCATGCCAATTTATAGGAATATAGTCAAACTTGTTTTGTGTGATACATTTTGTGGTTTTGTACATGATCATCTTTTCTGACTTAGATGTTTTTTAGAGTCTTAAAATAGAAACATCTTTATATTTAGAAAATGCATGTTTTATAATCTAAAATGTTCTATAATTTCATTCAGTAATGGTCACATGTAAACCTTGAAAAAATTAATTTCATCCTGGAAAAACACTGGAAATGATCTGGAAATTTATCTTTAGAAAAGCATGGGAATCATGCATATTGCACTAAAATGTCAAATGCCATATTGCAATTTATCATTAACATGTGTATTAACATCATCACCCATAGGAAACGACAACATTGACCTTTGAACACAGGTGACCTCTGTACACAGGTTCACCTTTATAAATTGGTTTAAAAAAAATATCATACACAGATTATTAATATTATTATTATTATTATTATTATTATTATTATTATTATTATTATATCTAGATTTTTTTATCTGCACTATTTAACAGAATCATCAGATATGCTTATATGTTCTCTCCCAGATTTATGTACCATGGTAGGTTATTGTATCCTGTTCTCTGTAATCCATCCTATAAATTTTATCATCACTGACTTAAAATATTCACTGATTTTAGTTCTGTGCACAACAACATACTTGAATTTCACTATTGATCGACATCTTACATGGGATTAACTCTTTGGACTGCCACCTTGTATGAATTAGGCTTGAAAACAGCTGTTTGTGTTTTCAGAAACAATCTGGATTAGTCTAGTTGGCTGAGATCAAAAGACAGCTTATGTTAGAAGCATGTAATAAAAAGGGGTTCAAAAGAAGCTGTATATGTGACCCAATCTTTGTGACCTTCACCTACCTTTACAGAAAAGTGTTAGATGTTGAATTGCCTCTGACCTTAATGAAAAGGAATGTCACTCATATTTCTACTCAAAAATATTTTTATTTTTTTTTGTATGAGTTAGCTTCAATTCACATGCAAATAGATGAAGATATTAAACTATATCTGTTGCATGAAAATTGACTTCCATTTGGCTGCGATAGCACATTTTCTCACCATCAAGCAAATGGATTGCTTCAACCCTCTACCTTAATGATAAAATCTGCCTCACGTTTCCATCTGACATAATGACAAATTTGAGTTACACTATGTGACTGGTGTACAGTGAGTACAAGCATTAGCTTCAGGAAACACCTGGCTGCTGACAGCATAAAGCAGGTGACCATTACTGACATTTATATAGGAAATTTCATGGAGAGGAATTAGAATGGCATTGTGTTGAGGTGAACATTTGGTATATTGACCATTAGGACAGGTTTGACTGTACTCATTTGATTCCATGCCATTGTTTGAAGTGCAAATTAAGAACATTAGTGGAGAATGAAGCCTTGTTGAGTTTCTGGCCCACAGATTTTAGAATGGCAGCGCGTTAGGGTAGAAGAGTTTTTGTACAGATGGCACATGAAAGCTCTCCCTCACTATAAGCCTCTTCATTTTAACGCCTTTCCTATTATAAGGTCATTGCTGTCATTTGATTAAGTGGTAATAAAATTATGTCTTATAGTATTACATTACACATTGGTAGAGTATGGCTTCCATTGACAGCAATATAATGAGGGAATACTGGTAAACTCTGACTGATGGATAGCAATATAATGAGGGAATACTGGTAAACTGATGGATAGCATTATAATGAAGGGATATTGTTTATATTTATGTTTTCATTTCAGTTTGCAGCAGAATTTGTAGAGAAGACTATTTTTAAAGAACTGATGGTACATTTATTGAGGCCTTCCACAGAGGACAATATCAGTGATAATTTAACCCAAATGTTAGCCCAGGAAGTTTTGAGTGTAGATAGCAGGCTTTTAGACATTGAGAGGAACAGTTTTGACATCTCAGGTATAGATGCCATTTTTGTAATTACATCTCTTATTATCTTAAGGGTTAAGCAGGGGGATATTGTGATACTGAAAGAAGGTACTGCCTTAAAGGATATTGCAGTATTATGCAATACCATCCATCTGTTTGTCATTTTGTTACTGTCTTTTCTCCATAGAAACAACTATTGGGTGTCAAGTAGAGTTAGGTGTACGCTTTTACAGATCACTGGCACATAGGGGCCTCAATTGGCTGAGTGGTCTAAGGCACTCACCTTTATGATCATTGATGTCTCACCTCTATCCACTGGTGTTTGAGTCTTGGGCTCTGCCAACATGGGTATGTGAGAAAGCTTGCCAGTTGCTTCCCATGGGTCAGTGTTTCTTCCAGGGGTTTTTCCAGGGTTCATCCTCTCTACCTGATATACTTGCTTCCATGTATAACATATCATGTTCATGGATCGTATTGGGCTTCACCAATGTCGCAAATTGCGATCTATTTTTCATTATTGGTGACAAAATATACCATATGGCAATTTTTTGGGTGACAACATTTTTGGCTCTGAAAAACTATATATACAGTGTTGGGTTTGGAGTGGAGAAAGTCAAAGGCCCCGTGGAAGGAAGTTGCAAACTTGGATATAAAATGCACTGGAATCTATTGTTACATAAACAAATCCTTTGGTCATATTGACAAACCACGCTAGCAGTGCATTGTTATATAATCCCCTTATGCTGATGTGTGGCCTTATTACTGTAATATAACCCAAATAGTCATGCTACCTGACACCACCCTCTGAACACTGGAACGACAAAATCGATCAGACGATGGCAGTACTTTTTCTTTTTAAATATACCAGAAAAATAGTTTTGCTGAAACTTCAAAGAAAACTGATTATCTTTGAAGCACTGACAATTCTGTCTCAATGTTCTACAGTTATTTGATGTTGCCACAGCAATAATAAATGGGCTTTTGTTTGGTCCTTCAGAGAGGGCCTTTAGAGGCACGTTCAATAACACATGCACCTTCACCAAAGCAAGTCGATGACCTTTGATCAAAGGAAGTCAGCAAGAAGCTTAAATAAAAGCATTGTTTAATTTTTCATTGTGATTGAAACGAATTTATTGTGCCATGAAGGATTCCTGTTTGCAACAAAAAAGTTCATACTTTCGATTTTGCCAAAGCAATATATTTATTGTTTCAAAATCCAAATTATATCTCCCATATTTTGAAACAATAGATATCTGGCCATCAACTTAAAAGGTGGGACATCTCGTAACAATGTTTGTCAAACTTTGTTCACATGTTGTCATTTCCCTATGAATAGCCCCATCCCCTTGGCAGCCTCTGCATGATGGAAGTTGTTTGTAGCTGACCAAAATCTATGCCAATTTAAGTACATGTACATGTAGCATATAACAACTACACAGCCTTGTGCTGAAAAAAAAAAGATAATGAATCTGACAGTGAATTGTTTCATGAAACATGTTTGTTGACAATGGGATATGGATCAAACGAGGACTTCCATTTTATATGTGTGTGTGTGTGTGTGTGTGTGCGCGTACGTGCCTGCGTGCGTGTGATTTAGTGTGTGATGTAGATTTTTTAATGTAGCTTTAACAATTTTTCAGTCATATTGCTATGATGTCTGCAATGTAAAAGTTTATACTGATGTCTAGCCCTGGGGCATCATGCCGCAGACATATAGCATGATGTCCCACCCAGTCATATTATCCTGACACCAGGCTGACCAGTCCTAACACTAACCTCTTAATGCTGAGTGCCAAGCGAGGCAGCTGTTAGTACCATGTGTGATAACGGGATTTGACTGATACATAAATTTTCTAACATATGGTCTAATACTCTGATTTGTGGATTTTTCATACACATGTATATTATTTAATACATTGTGGGTGTACTACCAAAATGTAAGTTGTCAATATACAAGTGTATTTCAGACTATTTGTCTTCATTGAATCAAAATTTCCCTTGGTTTCTCTCTGTCTCTGTCTCTGTAAATCCTAAAATCCTAGTCACTGACGACAGGTCACCTCTTAAAAATTTCACTTGTATGCAAAATTTCAATATATTTTCAGCCTCCCCCCCCTGTTTATGTCAACAATATTACCTTGGCCCTGAGGATGTCAAGACAGACAGAAAGTACTCTATTATGAAAATGGCGATATTTTTTACAACTCGGCGACAAAATATTGAGGTTGGCGATTTTTTTGGTGACAACTTTTTTAAAGCCAGCTCCATCCCTGCATGCATGTTCTGAAAAATGTCATTGAACCATGACACCCACAACCTTAGCAACTATAATAATCCTAGTGTGGATTGCTATGCATGCAAGATGTGATGGTCTGGTAATCTGTAGAAACTGTGGCTACCATTTTTATGATGCAGACTCAAAGCCTTCAGATTCAGATGGCAGCACAGTTCACTTTTCATGTTGATCTTACTGCTTTAACATGGCCAGGGCATCCACTACCTTCCAGAATGTAGATTATCTCCCCTTTGGTCATATGTAGAACTTTACATTGTGTTCCTCAGATACACATAATTTATCCTGTATAAATTTATCACTTATTCAGGCAAAATCCGCTTCTGCTGAAGGATCCAGTTACTCACGGTTTTATAATAATACATGTGGTAGTAATAATAATAATAATAATAATAATAATAATAATAGTTTTTGGGCCAATTAGATGGAATGCATGTTATATGAATATCAATAGACAAGTTCAAGTTCATTCATCTAAAAGGATTGGGTGGTAGGCTAAAAAATTGGTAATATCTCTTAATGTGACATGGCCATCAACTAGATAGACATAAGCTGCTTTTGTTTTGGATGGACAGACATTGAAAGCAAGTGTTGAATTGGAATGCAGTGTTTTGGCTAGAACGGAATGCGTGCCCTCAAAAGGCCTCTTGCTCTGTCCCTACTGTGTCCCTACTGTCTGTCTTCTTGATCCTCAGCCTCATCAGCTGCATTCAGACCCTTTGTCTTGAACTGCACAATTAGTGTCTATATAAACACTAATTTCCCACGTGCCTCTTTTGTTATATTTGTTGTTGTCATTGTTTTTCAAACTTGAATCACTTGTTTAAATGATTACAGATCACATTGTACTTTGATTAAACATACCAGTTGCAGTGTATGTTAGTCAGATTATAACTGTATAATTAAAGGCATTACTGCATTTGGTCTGGCTTTGAAGCATCTGTCTTGTGACAGTTCGCTACCTGCAAAGAGGACTTTGTTTTGTTTTTTCTACCACATTAAATAATATGTCAGTGCCAAATTTTGCCAAGCGTATGACCTCCCCCCCCCATGCAGCAATAAACCTTGCCATTTCACCTCGGTTGTTTGAAGGAATTACACCTCTAGTACAGTCATGCAGAGTGAAAAACGTTGATGTTCCCAGTTTGAAACAAAAGAAAAGTTGCAAGCCACAACCATCCAGTAACCTCCCTTTTAGGCAACAGCTCGTGCAGGTAAGCAATTTTGTTTACTTTCATTGAATTTTTGTTGACCAATACAAGCCATATTAGCTGACACATGACCTAGTGGTAAACTGTGTTTTGATATGAAGTCAGTAATTAATGAGAGGCTGTATATGGACTAAGTGGATGATATAAGAGATAATATGTCAGTAAAAATAATAAAGAAAGGATAGGACTGTGGACATTGACATTACATCAGGTTTTCTTTCTTTCTCTGATTATGGTATAAATTGCAATATTTGACATTATAGTTGATCTAGCAGGTGGTGGCTACAAAGAATGCTTCCTTTGTAATGCAGATGTTTATTATGATATTGTACAACTTACAGGTCACATCAGTGCTTACAATTAACCTACAAAAATGTGTGTACTATATATAATGAATTATTATTTATAGGTAAAATGTAACCACAAATAACTAGCCTCTGTGGTTCAGCTTTCTCAGTGCCTTATCCGCCTTACCGTTTTATGCTTCCACATTAAATTTTAAAATGTCATACCAGTCTTTATATGTTTTATTCAGTTTTGGGGTAAAGGCTTAAGTTAAATTGATGTTCTTAAAAGCTCTTTATTGCACATTTTGATATGTTATAAATGTAACAACTACTTGGTTAAACAGTGTTTACGATATACACGAGTCCGATTAGATTAACATTGTTTTAAGCTGCAGTATACAAGCAGTACTTACTAGCCTTCTTTGTCATAAAAATCAAAGTGTAGACATACTGCATTAAAAATTTTATGCAAATTGCATTAGAAATCTAGCAGTAAAATGAACAATTTCACAAGAATTTTGTAACAGTACATAAATCCTTCATGTTGGATTTTAAATCAATTACTGCAAGAACTGATGCATCAGTCATCATGTATATTAGATTGATAAATCAACACCACACCTGTAAAGATATTGACTGGCAGTTTAGGGACTGATATCACCAGTTCATTAAAACCTGCAAAAATCTGCTGTCAATTTTGTCTGCACTCATCAGTGGACATTTTATGCATTTAGTGGTATTATTTGCAGCTGTTGAGCTACTATCAGCTACAGGGTTCTTTTGGCAACATGTACATAATATTTCTGGATCAAATCATATGTTTTGTGACTTATACATCCATGTGGAATAACAAAACTTTGTCCTATGGCCATTTAAAATTTTGCACTTATATGGTTATTACCAAATACTGATAGTATCTTTATGCTGGTGTGTTCCAGCAAAATTTGCATGCAGCAGAATTGCACATTTTAATAAACAGGTGATGTGAGACTCACATATAGTCCATCAGTATCAACACAGATTTGGGGGGTAGATTTATCAGACTATATGTATATAAATAGACATGTAAACTGATAGTGGTAGAAATTGAATTTAATGCTTGAATATTTTCTTTCTTCCCTAATAAATGCTATTATATACTGTATAGTTATTGTTGATCAAGTCATTGCAAGCCTTTATTTTCTAAATTTTTTTATTTTTTGTATTGATTCCAGTAATGAAAGCAGTTTCTCTCAAGTTCTCAGACTCAACACAGCTACCTCACCTGGGATGTCAGTTGAAACAAATCAAACTAAACCATCATAATCATGGAAATGGCAGCCCAGTGAATCTCATGACAAAGTTGGGGTCAGGGACTGGCAGAAACAATAACTGTAGCTTTGCTTTTAACAGTCAGACCAAGATGGCAGAAGAAGGGATCTCATGACAAAGTTGGGGTCAGGGACAGGCAGAAACAATAACTATAGCTTTGCTTTTAACAGAGTCAGACCAAGATGGCAGAAGAAGGGATGTCCTTTTTTGTTGTTTACTGTGTTAGAAGCATAAATCGTATAAAACCAAAGAAAGTAAAGTATGGTATGAAGTTAGGGACTTGTATTCAAGAAAGAAGAAAGTACATCAACACCAGGATGATGACCAGCACATTTTTGCTGTTGCCCTGGACATGGTACACAGAGTTGAAGATATTGCCTCTAAGATCTAAACAGTGTAGCCCAAAAAACAGTGAGGGATGCACTTAAAGTTCTCCGCTAGTTACTGCAGTAGATCTTGCTTCTGAACTTGTTTGGCCCAACCATTGACATGTACATTGATGTAGGTGCCTCAGATCTATTGCCAAGAAAGCCAATTACAGAAATTGGGACATGGTAATCAAAAATTGGGACATGGTAATAAAAATTGGGACATGATAATCAAGTTGCTCAGCATACTCATTGCTAAAGATGAGCATGAAATTTTATATGAGATGTGCACAAATTAGTAATGTTCCATAATGGCATATGAAGTTACAGACAACTATGACTAGAAAACATCTGGCTGTGTGTTCACATTATACTGACTGCCAGAGGCAGGTGAAGACATCTTTTGTAACTGACATTGAAATACCTAATGGAACTGCAGATACAGTTACTGAGGCCATTGATAAATGAGCTCAGCAAATACGAAGTGTCCAAGACATGACAGGATTTGCATCTGCTGTTTTCAGTGACTATATGAATGATGTGGCCAAGCAACTAAAGGATTAAATAAATATCTTTCCAGTTTCATTATAAATAAATATGTTCTCAATTTCATTATAAATATTACAGATATAGTTTCAGGAGTATAGAATGTTTGAAGACTGACCAGTAAGCGTACAGTTACACACCAATCAGCATAATTATACAAAACGTCACTGATGGCTGAATCATAACCTTGCTCTCATCTTTATTGCCAGATATAATAAGGCTTGGGTTGTGGACCTTGAGTAATCTGAAATGAGCTCTGACCCTGTAGGCGATATGAAGGCAAATCCAACAATCATAAAATTTTTGCTTCTTTTTGGCTGACAGTCTCTCACATGTAACCAGCCTGTCTCTGATGTTTCTGAAATGAGAAGCCCACCTGGATAACATTAAAATTACATTTGACAGTACACTGAAGATGCTTGAAGGAGAAAAAATATAAATGGAAAATGGTTGTTGAAAGAAAAAGATCAGAAGTCAAAATCATGGACCCAGCATCAGCTGATTTCAACAAGAATGTGAGAGGACTTTTCCTTCAAACTGTGATTGACAGCATAACCTGCAGATTCAGAGATACTAATACCATTGATCAATGTGCAGTATTTATCTGGATTCAGTCTTTGTATGGCTTTACTGAAGTAGAAGGACTTGCATCTGAATTTGAATCAGAAACACTTCTTCTTCAGTGGCATGGTGTAACTGAATAATCACTGTCACAGCTGTGCAGTTTATTCCAGATCACAGAGACCTTTAGCAAGTGTACACTCCAATCTTCAAGCTTCTCAACCACTCAGAACAGCAGATGTTGAAGGAATCTTTTCCTGAAGGAAACTCATTAAAACAAGTCACAAAAGCAGAATCAAAACACAGACATTGAAATTTTAAACATTAAGCTGAATTGACAATGTTTGATGAAATTCTGGAGGACTGCATATCAGTTTTTAGCACAAAAAAGATGACTGAATTGTATTGTGGAAAACACTGAACATCAATCAATCTAAATGTTTTGTTGGCCCAGTTTAAATCACATATTGAATGTAGTATTTTAATTAGAATTGTTATGACTCTGTGGTCTTAAACTAAATAACAGAAAAGAGTGAAAATGAACAAGTTTTGTAAAATTCTTCGGATAATTTATTTCCCTATAATACAAAGTAAAAATTTAAAAGGAACTTGCAGTGTTGTGAATTAAATCCAAAGATGTTGTTGTAGTTCTATCACAAGTCCAAAATAGAGTGTTCTGAATGAATTCCAATCTTGAATGTGCTGATATGTCAATAGTCTTAAATGTGTTGACATGCCAACAGTCTTGATGTATGATAAAGTCAATGAGCTCTTTGTAATTCCAATAAATAATTTAAATAAATAATCTCATATTATAACTGAACTCAACTAAAAGACTGATTCCACTACAGATATTAGAATAGGAATAAATAATTTTGATGTAAACAACATAAAAACCTAAGGCACAATAAGAGGACCAGGATGAGGTCAAAAGTTCACTTCCAGAACATTCTAAGTTTTAAACAAGGTCAGGTTTTTAACTTAAATTATAATAAAGAATATGACAAGCATCAGATGTCCATAAACAAGGCCCAGTAATTTACTTAAATTTTAATGAAGAACATGATAAATATCGGGTAGACCAGGAATTTCCAAGGGGAAATCCAATGTCCAGAACTCAGATCCAAGTAAATATGTTTACAAAAATTATCTTCAGGTTTAGTCTACACTCATGGACACAAATTAGCTATGTAATATGTTGTTTACAAAATGACCCTTGCAATCTACAATCATGAACAAAAGTTAAACACACACAATAGATATACATGACACAGTTTAAAAAGAAATAAAGTCAATGCAAACTTTGATTGATAAATTGTATATGTCATTAGAACAGCTCAACTTATGACAAAGGTCCCATCTGGCAAAATGTGAATTTATAGCAAGAAGTTCCCCCTCCAGATTTACCTACTGTTGTAAACCAGTGTACCATACTACAGTCAATAAAATTGATAAAATATTATACTGTATTAAAAATGTGCACTTAAAGTTTATAATTTTAAAAGATGAATTACTTTAGTATTTAGGGTTGATTTGTTTTAAGTTGTATTCTCATCAATAAAATTTTTTAAAAGTCATCATCACCATATTATCGATATTCACAAATAAGTTGGAATCAACTGCAGACAACATAGACCATGATATGTCAGTCCATTATTCAATGGCAGATCAGTGTTTATGTTGTTTTTTCTACTGATAAGTTGAAACAAACTGTTCAGACCCATATCGGCCAAATGGTAGATCTGGGTCTGTGCATTTTGTTGTAGGACTTGACTTGTAAGCAAGAATATATGGTACCAAGTTTCATAGAGATATGCCCCAGAAAGAAAGTGTGAATGATGGGTGGATGGATGGATGAACAGATGGAAGAAAACAAAAAATATTAAAATTTAAGAATAGTGAATATCAAAAAGGACACATACGCCGATCCACTAGTCTAGTATGTGCACCAAATTTCATAGATATTTGGTTTTAGTGTTGTGCTTTGGAAACAAAAGTTTGGATGGATGGATGGATGGATAGTTAAATACTATAGATATTGAATCTGAAGATTTGTGAAATATCAAAAAGCACATCTGGACCACTGGACTAATATGTGTATCAAATTTCGTAGAAATATATTCCACAGTTTGTTTGGTTTTGCCCTGCTGATGAAAGTGTGCATAATGACTGGATAGATGGACAAAAAATAGGCAGGAATATAAAATTAATTTAAACGGAAGAATCGTTAATAGCAAATAGCACATCTCAGTGTTGCAGATACAATCCCAAGAGCAGAGAACTCTATTACCCCCACCTTTCACATTTGGGGGACACAAAACATTTCAGTGGGACAAATGAAAATAATAATACATGATGTAATAATTGTGCTATAAAAATGATATTCTCTTGTTTACTTCCACCTTTTTGACACCTTTGTGGTTAGCACTGTATGATCATTTTTTCCTTGAACACTTGCATTATTGCAATAAATGTTTTCTTATACGATCTTTTGAAAACATTAGCATGTTTGAATATCTGGTTAACCTGAAAGGAGCTGCATCATTGAATTTCCCTTTCATATCTTGATCTCATTTGACTTTATTGTACAATCATTAGCTGTCAGCATTTAATATAATAAATACCTTTGTTTTTTATATTACTTTTCTTTCCGAACTTACAAATCATAATTAAATGACAGATTGTGTATTTGCTTAAATTTAGTCTCTTTTGTCATTTTTTCAAACTCGAATTAAATCTTTCTTGATGGTGGGGTGACTATAACCTTGAAAATACATTACAGTAATAGCCGTCAAACACTTTACACTGCAACTTGGCTGACTGCCACAAAACATTCAATGTTTTCATTGGAAGATACATTGTTTTAAAATAGACTTTCAATGCCATCTTAGAGTTTTATCACCTTTTCTGATTTTGGCAGTTGCTGGTGCCACTAGAAACATTGATGGATATCCAGTAATGAAAAGTTGCATTTGTATCTTTCAATTTTTTTCTGATGGAAAAGCACATTGGTGTAGCAGGGTGCAGAGAGTCCCGATTAGGTGGACTTAGGGCAAAAAATTGGAGGAAACTTTTGAGCCCTGCCTAATTTGCAACACTGACATCTGTACAACTAGTTTGGTGTGCACCAATTTTCATATACCCGGTAGACATATTAAGACTAGTGGTGTATATATATGCCTTTTGTTTTCTCAATTTTCAGTTTCGATATTTTTCATTTCTTGTTTTCCATTTGTCTATTCATCCATCCATCCATGATTTACTCTGTCTTTTCTGGGGCATAACTCCAAAACTATGTAAGATATTTCTGAAATTTGGTACACAAATGAAACTATTGGTTAAAATGTGCCTTTTGCTGGATAAGGTATTCCTGAACTTTGTTACAAAGCTTAAACTAAAAGATTTTAAAATGCTATTTGTTATCACTCATTTTTCCACCTTTTTAACATTTTCATCCATTCCTCAATTCATCCATTCACACTTTAATTTCTGGGGCAAACTTCTGATGCCTATCACTTCCATGTATACTTTGCAAATAAAAAGTTATTGACAAGTCCTTCTGTCTACT
Organism: Megalonaias nervosa; assembly: GCA_016617855.1. NCBI lineage: Eukaryota > Metazoa > Mollusca > Bivalvia > Unionida > Unionidae > Megalonaias > Megalonaias nervosa. Next base: position 22,939 of record JAECUM010027940.1, on the reverse strand, counting down.
AGCAGATGATTTGGCAGGGCAGTGGATAGAGATAACTCTGTTACATTCATTTTCACTTTAACCATAAGGCACAGCATATTGTGCTGTGATGTTGCCTATCTGTACATCTATCACCAGTTTCTTTTCTGCACAATAATTTGAGTTGTCCACCATCTATAATTAACAAACTTTGTTGATGGCTTGCACTTGGGGTAAGGAAGAACCCTATAGATTTCAGGGTCAAGAGTTCAGAGGTCAGGATAAATGACTGAAAGAAGACAAATGCTTTCTGCACAGTAACTTAAGTTCTAAACAATCAACTGTTAATAACATTTGTGGAAGGCTTTGCACTTGTGTAAGAAAGATCCCTGTTGACTTTGAGGTCAAACATCAAGGTCACTGACTGAATGAAGAAAAATTGTTTCAGCACAATAATATGATGACTCTACAATTTACAGTTACCAACCTTTGTGAATGCCTTGCATTTGAGATAGGGAAGAAGGCTATTGATTTGGGTTCAAAAGGTCAAATGTCAGGGTCAGTGTGACCAAAAGAAGTAAAATGGTTTCCACAAAATAATTTGTTCATTTATCTTGTATGGTTGCATATCTTTGTGGATGGCTTGCACTTGTGGCAAGAAAGAACCCATCTAATAAAGGGTCAAAAGTTTATGTGTCAAAGGTCACTGTCTGAATGAATAAAATAGGTTTTTGCAAATTAACGTTAGTTTTAGATGACATAACTGGATCAAATTTTGTGGATGGCTTGCACTTGGGGTAAGGAAGAAGTCTAGTGTTCTGAAGGTCAAAGATCAAGGTCACTGTAATTGAAAAAGAACGATTTCTTCACAATAGCATTAATTTTGTATCACAGACCTGGAGAAAACTTTGCTGATGTCCTTCACTTGGAATAAGGTAAAAAGCCTATGATTTTGGAGTCAGAAGGTCAAGGTTATCGTGACTGTAAGAACAAAATTGGTTTTGGCAAACAAGTTTCATGTACATGTATTTGCACAGAGGACTGCTAAAATGGGGTGGGCATAAAATGTGCTGCTTATGGTGCTCTTGTTGGATAATACCTTTGTAATATTTCACTGAGACATTTTACAAAGAAATGATGTCTCTTGGCTTGTTACAGATATGGTAATAAAATTTCAGTCATAACCAATCTTCTGTGCGTTATGAAAAAGACATTGATTATGTGACAGTACCTGTGTGTACTTGCTTGTGCAATTTCATGTAGCACATGCTACACTCTTCAAGATAAAGACCTTAGAACTTTGATAATTTCTTGGGGGAGGTGTCAGATTTGAAGGGTTTGGTGTATGGACACTTATTTAGGGATGGAGCTAAATTTAAGTGAGAATAAGCATGGGACATGGGGCCAGAATTCCAGTTACTCCTATGTGTGATAGACAATACAAAAGTATAGTTGCATTTAACCTTAATTAAGTCTTTTGCTACTTTCAGGTACAACTGCACTGATTGCCATAGTGAGAGATAGAATTTTAACAGTTGCCAATGTAGGAGATTCCAGGGGAGTCATATGTGACAAAAATGGAAAAAGTATTCCATTATCCTTTGATCACAAACCGCAACAGGTTTGTACACAGTTATTCCTTTAATTATTGTTTCCATTAAGGCTTCCCCAGTGAAATTGTCAGCAATTTCAGGTCTAATGGGCCCCAGGAAGCCCCTAGGGATCTACCCTGGGAAATTTTTCAGTATCCCAGTGGGTCAGTTTAACACTGGTTACCATAAGGCAAGAAGCAGCCTTGAAGCTAATTTATAGTTATTGATTTGAAGAGATTTATACAAGGATTTATCCACCCCCAGAATAATGATATTGATTGAGGGCTTAGGTCAATACAAATGTTTTTTCTGGTGTTAAATCCTTTCATAATTTGAAATCGAAAAGTCAGTAAATAATTTATTTAAAGTGTGAACTATGGGAATGATTTACATTAAAAGTTCAATGAAAAATATCAAATACTGAAATGAATTGAAAAAATCGGTGTCATGAAAACAACAATAAGCAGTACTTATTCTCAAACAGTTGTTACTCATTTTCCTTATGATACTTTGACCCAGAATTATTTCATTTAAAACGAAAACATGGACAACTTTGAAAATACAGATAGAAGATGGAACAAATGATGGGCAGACAAACTGATAAATAAAATATGAGCATTGTCAGTGCTTGTTGATATAGTGCACAACTAGACACATTATGTCGACTTAAATAGGTCCTACAAACGTCATGAGCCGCAAATTATTTTTCTTATCAGAATGATATGCAGAAATTTATGATTATGAATGAATTTATGATTTGGTACCTACGAGTCATTTAACAAAACGTTCAGCAGCTTTAAGATCTGTCAGATGTTCACCAGAACTAAGGCAGGAACATTTACAATTGTTAATGGCTTAGCTTAGTTTACTGCCTGTATTTATAATCTTGGTAGGGGTGTAAATGAATGGGGTACATCTGGATTTAGCCAGTGTACATGTCCTTGTAGTGTGTCTAGTTGAAACTGTTTCAGCATATATATATATATATATATATATATATATATATATATATATATATATATATATATTTTACCTAAATTGTTAGATATATTCAACCAAGATGTGTTTTACAAGTTGAATTCCATCATAATAACAATGACTGCTCTGGTGGCTTAGTGGTTGAAGCATCCACCTTGGAAGCGGGAGGTCGCAGATTTGAACCCCAGCCGAGTCATACCAAAGACTTATAAAAATGGTACTTGCAGCTGCCTTGTTTGGCACTCATTATTAAGAGATTAGTGTTAGGACTGGTCGGCCTGGTGTCAGGAAAATGTGACTGGGTGGGACATCATGCTACATGTCTGCGCCATGACACCCCAGTGTTAGACATCACTATAAACTGTTACACTGCAGACATCATAGCGATATGACTGAAATATCTTTAAAGCTATGTTAAAAATCCAACACACACACACTCATAATAAGAACTGAAAGTCTTCAAGCAGAATGAGGTATGGTATGCATATAGACAGCTGTAAGCCTAATGTGCAGGTCAAGGTGAAGGTCATGTTTTGAATCTGTCCATTTAAACAGCATTGTTTCAGTTACACTGTACACTTTAGATATTTTTCCAAGCATCACAACTTCAACCAGAACATGGCTTTTATCAGACAAAAGTGCAGCTTTGATTTTGTGTCCCAACAGATCCACTCACTTCAGTTTCTTTGGCAAGTATTGACCAGTTGATGTTTTTCATTTGTATTCAAGGTAAAGGAAAGAAAAAGAATAAAGGAAGCAGGTGGATTTGTGAGTTTTAATGGCGTATGGAGAGTGGCTGGAGTTCTGGCTACATCTAGAGCACTGGGAGATTATCCTCTGAAGGAAAAAAATCTTGTTATAGCTGATCCGGACATTTTGACCTTTGACCTGAATGAACTTCAACCAGAGTTCATGATCCTTGCGTCAGATGGATTATGGGATTGTTTCAGCAATGAGGATGCAGTGGACTATGTCAGGGAGAGGCTTGATGAGCCTCATTTTGGTGCAAAGAGTCTTGTTCTGCAAGCATATTATCGGGGATCATTAGACAATATTACTGTTATGGTGGTAAATTTTAAGCAGAGTTACTCAGGCATAGCAAACAAAGAGGAAAGGTAGCAGAAGTGTGCAGTATAGCATATTTTCTGGTAATGTTGAATGCTGGTTTTGTCTTGTTTATATTTTATGTAGAAATGTGTAATTGGAAATTTAAATACTACTTTAATATTGCATATCCCATGGATATTTAGGTTATTTGAGTCTTGTATTTGAGGATTTGAGATGTAAATGTTGGTTGTTATTGTCATGAAGCAAGTTTTGCTAGTGACATGTTAGCATAGCCAGTAACACAGATAGACTGATACCCCTTGAGACTGAAACCTCATTAAACCCAAATCTTCAAACTGAATCATGTTTCAGGGCCAGATATAAGACCTTCATAAAGTTGAACTCAGTAAAATGAAATCCATTTACTCAAAAAAAATAAAAAGAACTAAAGTTTTAGACTGTCAGGTCAATTTTTCATTACAATTTTATGGACTCAAAAGTTAATCAGAGTATATGGTCTTTGAACAGCCTATGGTCATGCAGAATAAAATGAAATACAACATAGAAATACCTACACATGAAACAAAAATTGTAATTAGAACAGTTATTAATTCTAAACATTGACTGATTGTCAGTTCATATCAACATTTATGTATGAGAGGACATCTAGTGACATCTTGTTCATAGTTGAAAACTGAAAACTGAAAACCCCTTGAATCCAAAAATGTCATTTGTTCCTGAGGGTTTTTGTTCTTAAGAGATTTCATAATATTTTGTGCTGGTAAAATGGTAATATCTGTTATCCCCATTCTAACAAGCTTGTGAAATGTTTCCATAAATAATTGAAAATGTGATTCTCCATATCGTCATGTAATGATGAATATTGCAATATCACAAGGGCGTCAACATTTCTGGTTGTATATCATGGACTTTTAAAGTGGCAAATTCTGATATTCTACCAGTCAGAAAGCATGCTACATTCCCAGGTGCGTCAGAAGTGCGTATTATATAACCCAAAAATTCAATTTTTTTCTCCCAATTAATGTTGAGTAGTGGTTAGGAAATGGTACTGTTCATGATGGTATGACTATCTATTGGATTATTCGTTAATCCTACAATGTAAGACATCCGCACTGACATTTATATTGTCTGGGTTCACATTTTACTTACAAAATAACAGCATTGTGTTCCCTAGTCAACTGAAAGGGGTCAGATTTTCATGAATATGTTACACACTTGGCAGCCCATATTGATATTTTTCCACAGATTTAAGTCTAATTGCTTTAGTTAGAATATACCCTCACTGACGTCATATTCCTGATGGAATCAAATTATGCCACGAGCAAGTGGTCATCATTAGTATACTTTTCTTCATTTCATTAAAGAAACGTACCCCGACAGCAACCGACATCAGCATTCCTCAGCTACCATCACATTTAAGTCAAGTAAAATGTATGTCAGTGGAACTTAAAAATGTATCCACTGCTTTCTGTCAGAATTTGATTCTATAAGGAAAAAGACAGTAGAGTAAGTATAGTCTAGCTAGAGCAATTAGACTTCAATTTGTGGAAGTGTCGTTATGGGTTATCATGTGTGTGAGATATTCCTGAAAAGATGGCCTCTAGTTCCTCTGTCAGTTGTCTGGGGAATATGCTACACAGTACCACTTAATATTTTGGAAGTAAGATGTTGACCAAAACAGAAATATCAGGGTGCATATCTTACATTGTAGGACAAGATCAAGCATACGAGATATACTATGCATATTTGAAATAAACTTTTAGAAAATGTTGGACATACACCAGCTACTATTGAAACAAATACCAAAATTCCTGGTTTACTCAGAAAATATCTGGTTTTGGACATGGTGCAGTTGGCAAGATCAGGGCATATACAGACTAGAGTTTGCATTTATAGCCGTATCGAAGCATATACAGATTAACACTTGACTAGGTTTTGCATTTATGGCTGTATCGAGGCATATACAGATTAACACTTGACTAGGTTTTGCATTTATGGCCGTATCGAGGCATATACAGATTAACACTTGACTAGGTTTTGCATTAATGGCCATGTAAGTCTGGAGTTATGACACTTTCAAATATGTGTAGGTGTATGTCACTTACTAGTAAAATTTTGTATTTTGTGGCTATTGAAGTAGTATGAAGTCACTTAGGCAGCCTTTTGACTGACATGTGATACATTTTTTACTTAGTTTTTTTTTATTGATATTGTGACCTTGGCATAAATAGAGGATCTTTTGTGAGTGCTCATATCAAATCAAATTTATGAAACTGGTTGAGTCATTTCTATCTTTTGAGAGCATTGGCAAGCAAAAGATTAAAATTATTTGATGAGTTTCATAAATTTCATTTGAAATGAGCACAAATGTAAGATTCTGTTTGTTGCATGACAAAAAGTACCGATTTTATTTGACTAATAGTAGAATGGTGAAACGGCTTTCAACAGGTTCAGATTCTTCGGTTGTTATATCTTTCCTTTGCATGAGATTGTGAGGTCATTCATAATGTTATAATTGTTATTCCACATGTTGCTTATTTGATGTTTTATTCCATATATTACATTTTTGAAAATTTCGATGAGTATATTAACAGAAATAGTGGTTGGCTGGTGGATTGTGAATTTTATGGTGCACCAGCACACTGAGGCTATATAGTGTGACAAAAAGGTTGTATGATAAACAAGTATGTGTCAGAAATGTTTATTACCAATGAGAGGTAAAAGTACAAAAACATGATCATATTTTGAAAATATATGAAGGTTTCTAATCAGTGGGGGATGTAAAAAGTGTATAAAGGGTAATTAGATAATAAAAGATAAATTTGGGTGATTAACAGCACTCACATTGGCTAAAAATACTCGAAGGAAATGGATTGCACACAAGTTAAAATTTTGAATAGTTGTTAACTACCTTCAAGAAAATTTAAATACAGGACACATTTACTGTATCAAAAATTGCCTTGATGTGCTGAACATTCTAGTAATGTTCACGTGTAGCTTGAAGAAACAGAAATAATGCAGTAGTGATTTGCTAAGTTAGTTCATATAATGTTCATGTACTTTCATGACATTTTCTATTATGATGATGAACTTTCATGACAGTTTCTATAATGTATATGTTCTTTCATGACAGTTCCTATAATGATGATGAACTTTCACGACAGTTTCTGTAATGTGCATATACTTTCATGACAGTTTCTATAATGATGATGAACTTTCATGACAGTTCATATAATATGCATGTACTTTCATGATGGTCTCTAAAGTGCTCATTGTTGTGCTATATTTAAGATTAAGTTTGCCCTCAATTTTAACTACAATGGGGAAAAAATTATGACTCATAATTTAATATCAGAAAACTCCACAATTTATCACATTTTGACACAGTGTGGAGCACACAGATAAGTTTAATGTATTTCTGTTAAAGGTTAATATCGGTGTTTTATGAAAAATACATCTCTCATGATGGGCTGTGTAAATTGGATACCCTTATGCCAGGGATAGTCTCCTTCAGACAAAGTGAATGATGCCAAGAGTTAGTCCCCAGCAATTGCAATGTTGAGAAAAAAGTTTGTAAATTTGCTGTGTTGAAGCAGTAAATTCACTCACTTGTTATAAGTAGCACTCTTTTCCTGTCCCTTGACTCAACAATATCTGCTAAATATATTTTAGTAATTCCAGTTAAAAAAAGGGACAGTCTGCCACTTTTCCAAAGTCACTTGCCCTATACAGATGGTTGACAGAATGTTTTTCTTTTACAACTAGTTGGTAGTGTTGGGGTATTTGTTAAGTAATTTCTGTGTTAGCCATCATCTCTTAAATACCAAAGATAAAATTCATTTTTTTCTCAGAATAATGAGGTTCTTGTGTTATAATAAGTTTTACTAAAAATGTTTAATTTGGTGAAGTATTTTTTCTAAGCAGACTTGAAGGAAATGCCTACTTGACTTGTTTGAGAAAGACTTTAGCAAAGGCATTACTGTCATCATGGTGGTGTTTGAAGGCAAGACAGCAGTCAGTTGAACCTGTATGCACATAATAGATTTTAACTTACTGTTGTTCCATTTATAGAGACACTGTATATACACACTTACAAGTTAAGTCCAACTGCAAAAGCTTTAAAACCTGATCTAGTGTTGCATAATGTGACAGCAGACCAGTGTCTGTAAGGTTTATTCCACCAATTACTCCTAACAAACTGCATAGACCCATTGGCACTTTGTGTGATGGCAGATCTGGATGATTGTAGTTTGCGGTTGGATTGGACTTGAGAGCATTTGTGGTTTAACACCCTGTTGACTCAGACATGAAGAAGAATAGGCTTAATGTGCCGTCTTAAATGTTTTGAAGGATACAATTAATGGAGGCAGGATCTGCACTGGCTCAGTGGTTAGCATGCCGGACATGTCATTAAAAGGATGCGGGTTCAGATCCTATCAGCTGATTGGCTACTGTGGTACATTCTTCACTAAGACACTTGACTAACATTTTCTGGGAACTTAATAATCTACTTGTATTGTTGTGCTTTAAAACACCAAACCAAACTAGTTCCTTACATTTTTTTAAAAAGAAATGTTAACTTGTACCATTTCAAGTTTGGTTTTCTTTTTAAAGGAGGTGCTAAGGGGAGGTAATGGACAAGAGTTATTGCCCTTTGTCTATTGATATGGACAGTGTCTATTGATAATAGACAGGGAAAGATGATTTTCTTCTTTTAGTATGGCTGGATCACAAGGTAGCATGCTAATATTCCTAATGTAATGTGATTGGGTAAGTATTCTCAGAGAAAGATAATTTACTTAAAGACTTCTTTTTTTTTAGGAGGGGCACTTATGAGCCTAATATTGGTAATTTTGTTTTGTCACCCATCTGCCAAAGCATCTGTTCAGTAAGTCATTTGATTTTTATAAATCTTTATATTCCAGAGTTGAGTTTTGAGAAGGAGTATGTTTGTGGCAAAATTGCCATGTCTTCTTTGACCCATGTTATTGAAAGTGTTGTTTTTGTTTCTTAGTGTCAATATTGAACCATTTATTTTTCTTTGATACAGTTTTTCAAAGAACATAGTATATATATATATATATATATTTCTGATTCTCAAAAATAACCGTATTCATTGAAAGTATATTATCTTGTAACTGGAAAGAGGATGAATGAAATATCAGACTCTCCCATTTCAACACTATTACAAGTTTCAGTATTTTGTCTTAGTAACTTGATTTGTGAGAATCAAGTATGAATGCAGGTGTCATGTGGTATTGTATTATTTTTCCACGTCTCATATTTTGAAAATGTAATTACCATATATTGGGATATTTGCACATATAAATTTAATGATCTTGCCAGAATTGAGGATTTTAAATTTTGAGTACTTTAGTATCTATTTTAGTGACTGCATATATAGGGAGGTTTTAATATGGTCTCTATGTTATCTGTCTCCAATTCTTCATGTTAGATAGAGGCTCTTATAATTTTATTAACTATATGTTGAAATCTTACAGGAAAAATAACTTCTTTTTTTAATGAGTTAAAGTTACATGCTAACTGTGGTTGGTGCTACTCCCTAATTGAAACATTGGTAAATATGGATAAGTGAAAGTAAACAAATAGGAAAAGATTTTGTAGTTTTAATAATTGCATATTTGCCATTGAATTAATTTTGTTTTAGATTTGGCTCATTGCAGTTTCTTAGGAATAATAAGCAGAACAGACAATGTAGCACCAGATATGTGGGCACAGTATGTGACAGCAGATCAGGGTGTATATTGTTTGAAGTTGGACCTGACTTGTAAGTGAGTATATGTGGTAAGTTACATAAAAAGATCAAATTCCAAAGATGACAGAACTTGGAAGGTAACCATTACTGAACCACCTATATGTGTATGTAGGTAGTTTAGTATTTTTTTCTTAATGCTCCACCATTATAGTGGCAGGGAATGTGGTTTTGCCTTGTTTTTCATTGATTTGTTTGTCTCTCTGTCCATTTATCACATCTTGGTTTACATTTAGGTATATTTTCAGATACCTTGCTGAGACATCCATGATCCATTTCTAACTTCTGTTTGTTTCCCCACTCCTTATTGTTTTTATGACCTAGATGACAATTTTTTTCTACTTTCCATAAATTTAATATTTCTTTAAGAATTATTTTCATGTAAAAGTATGGTACAAGGTTTCTGTCAATCAATACTGAGAATACTAATTATAATACATGTATTAAAACTAATAATATTCCAGTACTACTTGCAGCAAAATTGTATGATTGACTTTGTCATATAAACCTTCGTTTAAAACCTTTAATCAGATGATTAGGGTTTGTTCAAAAGCTTTAGTCAGATGATTAGAGTTTTCAAAAAAGATTTTGATCAGGGTTTGTTTTGTTTGTAGCAATAATAATTTTTTTCTTTTGGAATCTGTTGAAACATGGATTGTTTTTTTTTTCTCTCAGAAGTTATGATAATTTATGAGTGGAAATACTTGATACATAGCATATCCAAAATCTATTGATTTTCAACATGGGCATAATACTGAATTCTGTATTACCATATATGCCCATTTGTAATAAGAGTCAAATTGTAGACCACACAGACCCAGATCTGTCATTGCATCATGTGCCAGCAGATCTGGGGTTTTGTGGTTTGTTAGTAGTGATCAGGAGAACAAACAAAATAGACCCTGATCTGCCAGCACATTATGCAATTGTAGATCAGGGTATATGTTGTTTGCAGTTAGACTTGACTTAACTTGAGGGTATACAGTAGGTTTTTTTTCATGCTTGCTTTTTATTAAAGAGTTTTTTAAAATACTTTACAGAAAATTAAAATATTAGCTGCAGTTTTGTTGTAAATTTCAAAATGACTGTATTGCATTTTCCATTTATAAATTGTTCCATGTCAGATTGTGCATACAGTTTACCAGACTTATTAATTTCCTGTATTTCCTTTACGTTATATATTTAAATTAAAAATTACTGTTGATACCATCTTTGCACATAATAGAAAAGAGATACATTATACTTGTGAATTACATCTAAAGGTTTGTGCAACTGAATTTGGAGGCCCCTTTAAAGTTCGTGAAGTATTCAGCTCTCTGATTCCTTTTAAGTATACCATAATTTTAACTGCATGATGTCTCATTAAAATATAAGTTTGAAATGTTTGTTTTCACAACAATGGAAAGTTTTACTTCAAGAGTTGGAGATGAATATGATACAGATTTTTACAAAACATAATCACCGCAATCTCATTTGATCATCAAAGAGATATTTGGAATAATTTATTTTTGGGGTTGTTTGATACATTATTTTTAATCTAATTAAGTCAATCTGACAATTCTAACTGAATTTGCATCAAAATAGCTGTCACAATGAACATAATTTGGCATGTAGGTACGAGGAAGGTCAGAAAGAGGAAGAGAAAGAGGACGACAGAAAAGAAGGATAGGGTAGTCTACTAACCCACCATGACTAGTTGGTGATACTATGTCAAAATATTCATAATTAAGAATTTCTAACCATCAGTTTCACAATGTCTAACTTTTATGAAAATTAAACCAGTAGTTGAAGGCAATAGATAAAAGCAGTTAAATGTTTGATTTATGAAAATGATTTTACATTATTAGAAAGTAACTGTCAAGTGAAGTGGCCAGATCTGGTTATACAGTGGTGTCATTTTCCATTATATGGTACCTGATTATCATTGCAACATTTGTTGATTGCATTTCATATCACCACACAGACATTTAACTGGTGCTTTCATTATTTTGATGGACAAACATAGAAAATATAAATGAAAAGTTTGGAGGAGTTTCTACTACATTCCACATTTTGATTGGCATGAAGCAGCTCTGTATTTCTGAGTGAATATTGAATGCATTTTTAATGAAACATTTTTGTGAGAATAGGAATGAAAGCGAACTTATGAAAATATTTTTTAATGTTAAAGTATATGATGCAAAGTTGTAATAGCTGCATGAATATTATCAGTTATTTGCAGTATTTAAGTTAAATATACATGAAATTAATTAGCCAAATTTATTTGAAGTACAAATATTATGGATTGGGCTGTCTGAAGGATAATTGTCATTTCATGCTTGTGATGTCATTAACCATGTGATGATGTAAATCATTATGTTGTGACTTTAATTCTAATTAAATCTTTTTCAAAATATGCAAAATAATAAAAATGGAGGAGAAAATGGCTTAAAAAAAGAAAAAGATTTTTTGCATTGTTTGTTATAATGATCAACAAGATTGAAATTCACTGCTTTTATTATAAGAATATTTGTTCTTGGTATGGTTTGTTTTTAGTATCGTCAAAGTGAATTATCTCGTACTAGCATGGTGTTCAAGCAGTAGAAGTCTGCACCAAATGAATGTATTTTGTTTATTTGCATTTTTGATGAAATTACTATTGATACAATAAACTGTCACTTAAAAAAGAAGAAAAATAGTTTGATATGCGATTGATTTTCAGGTGTTTAAAAAATTTATTACAGTCGGAAACTGTTGCCTATTATATTGAGGGTCTTTTTCCTGAATTGTAAGTCCAGGCCATATTTATGATTAAAATGAAGTTTAAGTCATATTTATTACTAAATTGAAGTCCATGCCATGTTTATGATGAAATGGAAGCCTAGGTCATATTTATAAATAAATGGAAGTCTAGGTCATGTTTATTATTAAATGGACCCCAGGCTGTATTTATGATTAAATGGATGTCTCAGACATATTTATGATTAAATTGTACTCTAGACCATGTTAATTATGGAACGGCTACCCAGGCCATATTTATGATTAAATTTGTCTTGGCCATCATTACATTGAATGGAAGCCCAGTCCATTATTCTGATTAAATTGAAGCCTTGGCCATATTTATAATTAAATGGAAGCCCAGACCATATTTATGATTAACCTAAAATATGTGTCATATTTATAATTAAATGGAGGTTCTGATCATATTTATAATTAAATTGAAGTCTAGGCCATATTAAGAATTAAATGAAAGCCTAGGCTACAGTTACGATTAACCTGAAGTCTAGGCCAAATTTAGAATTAAATAGAAGCCCAGGCCATATTTATAATTAAATGGAAGCCCAGATCATATTTATAATTAAATTGCAGCCTAGGCCATGTTTATAATCAAATTGAAGTATAGGTCATATTTAGAATTAAATGGAAGTCTAGGCCATAGTTATGATTAAACTAAAGTCTAGGCCATATTTAGAATAAATGGAAGCCCAGGCCATATGTATGATTAACTTAAAGTCTAGGCCATATTCATACTTAAATGGAGGCACAGATCATAATTATGATTAAATTGAAGCCTAGGCAATATTTATGATTAAATGGAAGTCTAGGCCATATTTAGAAATAAATGGAAACCTGGACCATATTTTATAATTAAATGGAAGTCAAGGCCATATTTTGACCTGGCTGAAACCATATTTATGATTAAATGAAAGCCAAGGCAATATTTATAATTAAAAAGGGTCTCATTAGGCATAGGACATGTTTTTATGTTGTTTATCACAGCTACTTGTCATGGTGCCAATTTGCTATACACTACCTTGCTTTTATTGTGTTAGGTTTAATATCTATAACATCTGCTTTTTATGCTGCCATTTTATTTGAAAAATATTTTGCTTACACTTGCATTTTCATTGTATTTCTGTTATTCTAGTCAGTATTAAAAATAAATATTAAAGTTTAAAGTGCAATGTTTCATACATTTGGATGATCTATGTTACCTTTTATCATATTCCAGTTCAAACATATCAAAAGTTAGAAAATAATTCATGTGTATTATGGGAATAAAGAAGTATAACCTTAGAAATTAAGAAGATTTTGTGTAGTGGCTTATCTGTGGTATTCCTCTGTGTCCAGAAGGTCTGTTAATTGCTCATCAGCATTTATTATTTTAAATGCTACAGTAGTGAGCTGTGTAAATGATATTGTAATGTTGGCTGTTGTTTTAACTTTGTTAAGGTGGTGAGATATAGTAATCACTTATGTCATGAGCTGTGCAAAGAATACTGTTGTATAGTAGGTTATTGTTTCCCCTATATTAGTATGGTAAGATATCATTGTCACTAGAGTCTTGAGCTGTGCAAAGAATACTACTGTATAGTAGGTTATTGTCTCCCCTGTATTAGTATGGTGAGATACCATTGTCACTAGAGTCTTGAACTGTGCAAAGAATGCTCCTGTATTGTAGATTTTTGTCTCCCTTGTTTTAGTATGGTGAGATATCATTGTCACTAGAGTCTAGAGCTATGAAAGAGATACAACTGTATGGCCTATTATTGTCTCCCCTGTGTCAGTATGGTGAGATATCATTGTCACTAGAGTCCAGAGGTGTGGAAGAATTACAACTTTATGGCCCATCATTGTCCCCTATGTACTAGTATGGTGAGATATCATTGTCACTGGTCTTGAGCTGTGCAAGAGATATAGCTGTATGGCCCATTATTGTCTCCCCTGTATTAGTATGGTGAGATATAATTATCTCTAGAGCTGTGCATAGAATACTACTGTATAGTAGGTTATTGTCTCCCCTGTATTAGTATGGTGAGATACAATTGTCACTAGAGTCTTTCAGCTGTGCAAAGAATACTACTGTATTGTAAGTTATTGTCTCCGATATTGTGCGATAACATTGTCACTAGACTCTAGAGCTGTGGAAGATTTACAACTTTATGGCCCATCATTGTCTCCTCAGTTCTAGTATGGTGAGATATAATTGTCTTTTAGTCTTGAGCTGTGCAAGAGATATAGATGTATGGCCCATTATTCCCTCCCCTGTATTAGTATGGTGAAATATAATTGTCTCTGGTCTTGAGCTGTGCAAGAGATATAGATGTATGGCCCATTATTGTCTCCCCTGCTTTAGTATGGTGAGATATCATTGTCACTAGAGTTTTGAGCTGTGAAGGAGATACAACTGTGTGACCCATTATTGTCTTCCCTTTATTAGTATGGTGAGATATCATTGTCTCTGGAGTCTTGAGCTATGCAAGATATAAAGCTGTATGACTCATTATTATCTTCCCTGTATTAGTATGGTGAGATATCATTATCACGAGCATTTTGAGTTGTCCAAGCGATACAACTGTATGGCCCATTATTGTCTCCCATGTATTAGTATGGTGAGATATCATAGTCTTACCCATGCAACAGAAATCTAGCATATTTGCTACCCTTTTCTTTTCTCATTCTTGTTGTCTGGGCCAGATTGTCTCGGTCAGAGTCTTCTCATGCTAGAACTATGTTTCAGTGGAAGAAACCCTTGTTGTCTGCTGCTGTGCCAGATGGAGTTGTTTTAGAATCAAGGAAACAAAACAATAACAGACATAACAAAAACAACTCTATTCAAAGCATTTAAGGTCTTTGCAACTTTGAAAACATACAAAACATTTTAAGAAAGACATAGACTCAAAGTCTATTGATTTGATAGAGGTAATAAATGAAAGTATATCTAACCCAAGACTGCTGAGGCCAACAGTGCTGCTGAGATGAATAAACAATTTGAATCCTCACTGTTGGCCCCAACACATGATCAGCTTTATTAATGGTTTAACATTATGTTGCACTTTGGGTAAGGGAAGGGTGGGTGGGGTGAAGAACACAGAATCATCAATTGGGGAGAGATTTCTTTCAAGTAAGATTCTGAGCTTCATTTAAAATATGTCTAGTTTAATGAAAGACACAAGGACAGGGGAGGATTTAATTTAGAATATGTTTAGTTTAATGAGAGGCAGACAAGGACAGGGGAAGATGTAATTTAAAATATGTCTAGTTTAATGAGAGACAGACAAGGACAGGGGAGGATGTAATTTAAAATATGTCTAGTTTAATGAGAGACAGACAAGGACAGGGGAGGATGTAATTCAGAATATGTCTAGTTTAATGAGACAGACAAGGACAGAGGAGGACATAATTTAGAATATATCTAGTTGAAGGAGAGGCAGACAAGGACGGGAGGATGTAATTTAGAATATGTCTAGTTTAATGACAAACAGACAAGGACAGGGGAGAATGTAATTAAAATATGTCAAGTTTAATAAGAGGCAGACAAGGATGGGGGAGGGCATAATTTAGAATATGTCTAGTTGAATGAGAGACAGACAAGGACAGAGGAGGATGTAACCAAGAATGTATGCTAACCTCATCTTTCCAAATTGGTTTTCTGTGTCTATAGCTTATAAGAACAAACATTCCAGTGATTTTTGCAATCTGACCAACCATTCTACCTTGCTCATGTAACCCATGTTGATGCACCTGAGCCGAATGGGCAATGGATTTTTACAGTCACCAGTTTGAGTAAGAAAGCCGAGTACCTTAAGGAAAAAAATAAATGCTGTGAAAACAAACTTGCCCAAGTTGACTTCTAAATGTATTAGAAAAACAAAGTGTTTGAAATTATTTATTTCAGAAACTAACAGAAAAAAATGTTCCTGACACACAGGCTATACTCATCACTTTCCACAAAAATTCAAATTCTCTCAACAAACTACCTCAAATTTGACACCAACAAATGTGTCTAACCTACTTACTTAAAACTTTGAGATACACCCAATCTGCCCCAGTTAAATCAAACATAATACTGCAATTTCAAATGAAAACTCCTGCACTTGCCAATCAGAGTGGTTCATCCATCAGTCCAGACACTATTCCATGAGAAGATTTCTCTGTAGCTTATCATTGCACTAGTACAGTAACAGCAACACTTGCCATATTTCCAGGACATAAAATATAATTTTACAAAAAAAATCATGAAGTAGAAATCTTCTCAATTAGCTGTCAGCTGGGTATTGTGTTTGAGGTGTATTTAATACATGGTCCAGTGGCCTAGTAGCTAGAGCATCCACCTCAGATGCAGGAGGTTGTGGGTTCGAACCCCAGCCGAGTCATACCAAGACTTATAAAAATGGTACTAGCAGCTGTCTCATTTGGCACTCAGCATTAAGAGGTTAGCGTTAGGACTGGTTGGCCTGGTGTCAGGATAATGTGACTGGGTTGGACATCATGCTACATTTGTGCGGCATGATGCCTCAGTGCTAGACATCACTATAAAACTGTCCCACTGCAGACATCATAGCGATATGACTGAAAAATTGTTAAAACTACATTAAAAATCCAAATCACACACATAATGCATGGTAATTTTACACCCAATATCAATTACAACACCAGTATGCCACATACATTTACACCTCTTCCAAAGAAAAGGTGAGTTATATAAGAAAGTAACACAAATCTCTGATTCTCCATGAATAGTCCAACATATATAAATCACACTACAGCCATTATGTACTTAGAGCTGTGTACCCAGTATTGTATCATTTGCTACCATAGAACCTTTCCAAATTAGAAATGATGAACATTGAAAGTTAAATTTAAATGTGATAATACAGTAATATTATCAAGAGTTTTTAAGTTTCTTTTTTCTCGTGCATCTAACTTGTGTACTAAGGGTCAACATATCACCCCACTTCCCTCATTAACACACATTTGTGTTAATATTTGGTGTTTGCAAACAATATCACATAGCTTTATGTACTCATGGTGCAGTACTTACATCACATAAAAATTATAACTAGCTTTTTCTTTATTTTCATTGTTCTTTTCTAAGAGGGCAGATATAGCTAGATTTTACTGAGATAATTATTTACATTTTCATCAAACAGTACAAGACCAGATGATCTTTAAAAAAGAATGTGAGGCAGTAATAGTGCTGGATGAACACTGTGTGTTGAATCTGATAAATATACTGCAGAGTGCAGGTTTATTTTATGTTGACGTTTGTACTGAGACAAGGAAATCCCAGTCATGGGGGTTACATTATTACTGAGATGAGGAAATCCCAGTCATATGGGTTACATTATTACTGAGAATAGGAAATCCCAGTCATGGGGGTTACATTATTACTGAGACAAGGAAATCCCGGTCATGGGGGTTACATTATTACTGAGACAAGGAAATCCCAATCATGGGGGTTACATTATTACTGAGACAAGGAAATCCCAGTCATGGGGGTTACATTTTTACTGAGACAAGGAAATCCCAGTCATATGGGTTACATTATTACTGAGATGAGGAAATCCCAGTCATGGGGGTTACATTATTGCTGAGACAAGGAAATCCCAGTCATGGGGGTTACATTATTGCTGAGACAAGGAAATCCCAGTCATGGGGTTACATTATTACTGAGACGAGGAAATCCCAGTCATGGGGGTTACATTATTACTGAGACAAGGAAATCCCAGCCATGGGGGTTACATTATTACTGAGACAAGGAAATCCAAGTCATGGGGGTTACATTATTACTGAGACAAAGAAATCCCAGTCATGGGGGTTACATTATTACTGAGATGAGGAAATTCCAGTCACGGGGGTTACATTATTACTGAGACAAGGAAATCCTAGTCATATGGGTTACATTATTACTGAGACAAGGAAATCCCAGTCATAAGGGGTACATTATTACTGAGACGAGGAAATCCCAGTCATGGGGGTTACATTATTACTGAGACAAGGAAATCCCAGTCATGGGGGTTACATTATTACTGAGACAAGGAAATCCCAGTCATGGGGGTTACATTATTACTGAGACGAGGAAATCCCAGTCATGGGGGTTACATTATTACTGAGACGAGGAAATCCCAGTCATGGGGGTTACATTATTACTGAGACAAGGAAATCCCAGCCATGGGGGTTACATTATTACTGAGACAAGGAAATCCCAGCCATGGGGGTTACATTATTACTGAGATGAGGAAATCCCAGCCATGGGGGTTACATTATTACTGAGACAAGGAAATCCCAGCCATGGGGGTTACATTATTACTGAGACGAGGAAATCCCAGCCATGGGGGTTACATTATTACTGAGACGAGGAAATCCCAGTCATGGGGGTTACATTATTACTGAGACGAGGAAATCCCAGTAATGGGGGTTACATTATTACTGAGACGAGGAAATCCCAGCCATGGGGGTTACATTATTACTGAGACAAGGAAATCCCAGCCATGGGGGTTACATTATTACTTAGACAAGGAAATCCCAGCCATGGGGGTTACATTATTACTTAGACAAGGAAATCCCAGCCATGGGGGTTACATTATTACTGAGACAAGGAAATCCCAGTCATGGGGGTTACATTATTACTGAGACAAGGAAATCCCAGTCATGGGGGTTACATTATTACTGAGACAAGGAAATCCCAGTCATGGGGGTTACATTATTACTGAGACAAGGAAATCCCAGTCATGGGGGTTACATTATTACTGAGACAAGGAAATCCCAGTCATGGGGGTTACATTATTACTGAGACGAGGAAATCCCAGTCATGGGGGTTACATTATTACTGAGACAAGGAAATCCCAGTCATGGGGGTTACATTATTACTGAGACAAGGAAATCCCAGTCATTACATTATTGTCTCCCAGTAATGCTCTGTAAACTCTTGATTGGGATTTCCTTGCCTTGGTACAAACCCCAAAGCAGCAGGAAGGGTGAACAGACCACTTTTTTGAGCAGTCCATTTTTGAAAATAAAGCTTCCTACAAAAATGAAAATATAAGGTCAATAACGCTAAACCAAGACTTCTAACCGACCTAGACTTCTAACCGGGTTAGCTGATTTTTGTTATTTTATTTTTTGACACTTGTATTTTCAAATTTTTATGCATCCTCATTTACCAACCCAGACACTCACTGTTGGTCGCCCCCTTCCTGCTGCTGTCTCTCTCAACCAAAAATTTTATCAAGACCCACTCGATATCGTGACTGAGGATCATGTAAATTTATTGTCATGAATCCATGTGGAATCGCTTGTGCTTTTGAGAAGAAGTTTCTGAATTTAATCATATCCATGTCCCCTGAACACCAAGTTTGATGGATGTTTCTTAGTGTGTGGGTATCACAACCATTCAAGACAACCAGAAGATTGCAGTTATCTCTGATCACTTTAAGTATTTGTGCATATCACTGAGTAACATATATAATATCAGTGTTTTTGTGTCTGCTTCAGAAAAATATCCAAGCTGGATTTGATTGTCTATCTAGCATCACATCATCATATACTGAGAGATTATTAATACATCCATTGAGATCACCCACAGATGGAGCATTCTTGATGTCAGTAATAAAATCGATATCATTACCATCCTCATCCAACAGTTTTGCATTTTCATTAAAATCTTTAAGCACGTCGTAGCATCGCTGACCATCTACAATGCCACTAAATACAACTTCTCCCACTTGAGCTATTTCATCAGGTTAAGCAGCAACTGCATTTTACCAGACCCAGATGGACCTATGATAATTGTTCTGATAGAATTTGGTCGCGCTGGATGATGCTTGGTTAGCTCTTGCTTTCGTGTCACTGAGAAATCAGTGACATTCATGTTGTAAAAATATAAGAAACAGTATGAATTTATATTGTGTTCTATGCAGAGCACCCATCCCCACCAGTGGATTAAAAGCAATAACAACGAGGAATAAAAGCGTGCACTTACAGGCAAGCGTGTAAAATGTAGTACAAGAAAATACAGATTTATCTCATGAAACAGGAGGAGATATTGCTGCTTCACTGGGAAAATTACCAGGAGCTCCATGGGCTACGTATCCTGGTGAGAAGCATCTTCCTGGATATAATTATTGTGGTCCTGGAACCCGACTTGATATCCGACTTGATGAGAAAGATCAACCAAGACCTGGAGAGCATCCAATAAATGCGACTGATCAAGCATGCCACGTTCATGATGTTGCGTATAAAAATCCAGATTTACAACAGCGACATATTGCAGACGTGAAGCTGATTCACACTCTGAAGTCTGTAAGAAAATAAATAAATCAAAGGTAAGCTAGTGCTAGGGTCCGGTAATTAGTCTGCCGATTATTATTATTATTATAATGGACTTAATTTATTATAGCCGAAGAGGATATTGGAGGGGTAGAGCAGCCATTAGTAAACTTGCTGATGCAGCAGGTGTCGAACGTTCTGTTGCTGCAGATTGGTTAGTACGACAGGCAATATGGCAAATTTATCTTCCACCACCTACAAAGATTCAGTATGCACATTTTGATGTCAGCACTCCTAATAAAGTTCATCAGGCAGATATTTTGTTTTTACCGCATGATACTATTAAAACACATCGACGTCAATAGCGCACATACAAATACGCATTGACTGTGGTTGACGTTGCATGTAGATATAAAGAAGCTGAACCACTATCAACAAAGACAGCAACTGAAGTTGCATCTGCGTTTGAACAAATTTATCAATGTGGCGGTCTGCGATGGCCACAGTTGCTACAGGTTGATCCTGGCGAAGAATTTCTTGGTGCAGTTACATCTCTGATGAAACAACATAAACGTCAAAATCAGACATGGGCACACCACAATTCATCGTGATCAGGCAATTGTTGAGTGGTTTAATCGAACACTTGCTGAGCAAGACTACCAAGTATGATAGCTGTGTTAAATAATGAAATTACTCTTGGAATTTCTATGAAACCTATCAATGCAATCACAAAAAACACATACCAGTACAACGACGTGACTCTTTCTCAAAACAACCAGTACTAGGTAATGTGACTGTAAGATATTTATATGAACCTAGCGAACTTGAAGGTCGTAAAAAAAGAGCAACTGATCCTATTTGGAGTGTGACCACATGTAAAATTTCCAGCGTGGTAAGATCCACGGGTAGACCTGCAATCTACAGACTAGATTCAACTGCTCCTCAGCATGGATTTGTACGTGAACAATTACAAGTAATTCCTGAAGATGCACAGTTACCACTGCCTTCACTTTTGTGAAGGATTATCGGCTAGCAATAAGGCACTGGCTCCTCGACGTCGATTACACTCAAGACAGGTCAGCATCACTTTAAGCTGTCGTGGGTCATTAGAAGAATACTGCCACAACATTACAGTGTTACAGCAAGCACAGTGATTATTTTGTTGTTGTTTCAGTGTCATGATAAATTTAATATCAAGATCGAAGTCACGTTATTTTATTTTGTCGCACGGCTAATTTTTTCCATACTATATCATCGCAATAGCTAGCAATGGTTTCCTGAGTTTAATTATTATTCATTACACAGTCTGTGATAACCCTCTGTAGCTGAGACACTCTTCTGAAACTCGATACTGCTAGATAAATTAAATTTGACCATTCGATCCGATCAACCACAATCCAGATATTTGTATCGAAAATAGTTAATCCCTGTGACGAATGAATCATTATAGCATATCCTAGAGTCCATGGAGATTTATCCATCATTAACAATCTCTCAACAACACTCACAGGAACCAAAACAATATTAAGAACAAGTTTTTGTTTCTCATTAGTTCAAGGAATGTTAACATCAATATTTTGTTTACGTGTGTCTGCTGGGCGATAACATAATGGTACAGGTAGATCTGAAAACTTTTCTTTATGTAACAGAAATAATTGCTGCTGAAGTGAATCACAAACTATCTTCAGACTTGCAACCATCAAATCAGCAGGTCTCCACATATTCCAAAAATCATTCATAGGAGTTTCTGGAATTACTTCTTGCATTATTTCACATTGAATTTTTTCTGGTTGTAGTCTGATTAACTTTTTAAACTCTTTCAGCGTTGAATCAATAGCTCTATGATCATCAAGTATTTCCTCATAATAATCTACAAACTTTTTCAGCCATTCATGTGGAGATGATCCGACAAAAGGTCGTGGTTGACCATGATCACCACACATGATAACAGCAGTATTCAGAGTTTGGATGTCCAAATCTTTTGAAATATTCAGAACAAGCTCCCATTCCAAGAAAACTTCCGGGATAACATGCAAACACATCAAATGAGATAACATCCTTATAATCGTATTTAGAATTCCACAATCCGCCGTGTCTGTATTCTGTTATGTATACTTAATT
Organism: Megalonaias nervosa; assembly: GCA_016617855.1. NCBI lineage: Eukaryota > Metazoa > Mollusca > Bivalvia > Unionida > Unionidae > Megalonaias > Megalonaias nervosa. The sequence continues at coordinate 418 of JAECUM010027940.1, read as the reverse complement.
TAATTATTCGTTTGTTTTAAATTTTTTAATTCCATTACATGCTATTGTAATGTAACATTGTTTACTGGATTTGACATTGTTCAGAATTGACTTTTTAAAATTTTTATAAACAACTAACATTGTATCTAGTTTCTGACCTTGTTCCAAAATCAGTGACAGTTCTGGTAAACAACATTTTTTTATTTTCTATTTTTTATCTTTCTCAGAGTTAGAATCCTTAAGTTGAGTCAAGGTCATACCTGGACTACATGATAAATAGCATATATCAATTGGTACAAACTTCTATTTTTCTTCCAGAAGAATGAACTTTTGACCCTCATCCGGGAATCTGTTTTGGGTCTTAATTAATGTGTAGCTGTTGTTTTGATAAAAGTTTATTCAGTGGGGCTTAAAACTGTATATAACTATATCTATATAT
>JAECUM010027939.1:0-54476 GCA_016617855.1 Megalonaias nervosa | reverse complement strand
ACATTGTGTAAAAGAATTGTCATTAATGCACTAGAAAGGCAAAGATACTTACTGCCTGGGAGTAAGCACTCATGGCTTGTTTGAGAAACTTTGGGTTCTGACCTACCATGAAGAACATAGACAGGTAGGCATTTCCTAGAATCACTGAAAAGTACAAACACATGGGTCATAAAATTAGTAAAGCATGGGTGGGTGTCAATTTGTGTGAATATAACTATTACAGGCTGCAGTTTCATTTTGTAAGCATTTATGAAATTTTCATGAGTTTTGCATGACTTAATTTTGTTATACAAATGTAAAATACATATGGTGGATATATCTTATTTTACCTTTATATAACTAAGCAAAATAAAATTACACACAAAAAAACACATTATCTTCTAAAAAGATTGTTCCACTGAAATGAATGCACTTTAGTTTTTGATACTATGTTTAAAACCAGTTATAAAGTGTAAATATCTGAACTTCCTTTCAGTAGCAATGAAAATGTGACTTTTGACTCTTGCTATCCTAGTCTGCCCTGGAGATGTACTCTTCCTGATGAAACACCATACCAACTCCTGTCTCCCCTAGAGATGCACTCAACCTGATGAAACACAATACCAACTCCTGTCTCCACCAGAGATGCACTCATCCTCATGAAACATCATACCAACTCCTGTCTCCCCTAGAGATGCACTCATCCTCATGAAACACCATACCAACTCCTGTCTCCCCTAGAGATGCACTCATCCTCATGAAACACCATACCAACTCCTGTCTCCCCTAGAGATGCACTCATCCTTATGAACACCATACTAACTCCTGTCTCCTCTAGAGATGCAGTCATCCTGATGAAACACCATACCAACTCCTGTCTCCCCTAGAGATGCAATCATCCTGATGAAACACCATACCAACTCCTGTCTCCCCTAGAGATGCAATCATCCTGATGAAACACCATACCAACTCCTGTCTCCCCCAGGGATGCACTCATCTTTATGAAACACCACACCAACTCCTGTCTCCCCTAGAGATGCACTCATCCTCATGAAACACCATACCAACTCCTGTCTCCCCTAGAGATGCAATCATCCTCATGAAACACCATACCAACTCCTGTCTCCCCTAGAGATGCACTCAACCTAATAAAACACCATACCAACTCCTGTTTCTCCTAGAGATGCACTCATCCTCATGAAACACCATAACAACTCCTGTCTCCCCTAGAGATGCACTCAACCTGATGAAACACTATACCAACTCTTGTCTCCACCAGAGATGCACTCATCCTGATGAAACACAATACCAACTCCTGTCTCCACCAGAGATGCACTCATCCTCATGAAACACCATACCAACTCTGGTTTCCCCTAGAGATACAATCATCCTGATGAAACACCATACCAACTCCTGTCTCCACCAGAGATGCACTCATCCTTATGAAACACCATACCAACTCCTGTCTCCACCAGAGATGCACTCATCCTCATGAAACACCATACCAACTCCTGTCTCCCCTAGAGATGCAATCATCCTGATGAAACACCATACCAACTCCTGTCTCCACCAGAGATGCACTCAACCTGATGAAACACTATACCAACTCCTGTCTCCACCAGAGATGCACTCATCCTGATGAAACACAATATCAACTCCTGTCTCCACCAGAGATGTACTCATCCTCATGAAACACGATACCAACTCCTGTCTCCACCAGAGATGCACTCATCCTCATGAAACACCATACCAACTCTGGTTTCCCCTAGAGATGAACTCATCCTGATGAAACACCATACCAACTCCTGTCTCCCCTAGAGATGCACTCAACCTGAAGAAACACCACACCAACTACTGTCTCCCCTAGAGATGCACTCAACCTAATGAAACACCATACCAACTCCTGTTTCTCCTAGAGATGCACTCATCCTCATGAAACACCATACCAACTCCTGTCTCCCCTAGAGATGCACTCAGCCTGATGGAACACTATACCAACTCCTGTCTCCACCAGAGATGCACTCATCCTGATGAAACACAATACCAACTCCTGTCTCACCAGAGATGCACTCATCCTCATTAAACACCATACCAACTCCTGTCTCCACCAGAGATGCACTCATCCTCATGAAACACCATACCAACTCTGGTTTCCCCTAGAGATGCAATCATCCTGATGAAACACCATACCAACTCCTGTCTCCACCAGAGATGCACTCATCCTTATGAAACACTATACCAACTCCTGTCTCCCCTAGTGATGCACTCAACCTAATGAAACACCATACCAACTCCTGTTTCTCCTAGAGATGCACTCATCCTCATGAAACACCATAACAACTCCTGTCTCCCCTAGAGATGCACTCAACCTGATGAAACACTATACCAACTCCTGTCTCCACCAGAGATGCACTCATCCTGATGAAACACAATATCAACTCCTGTCTCCACCAGCGATGTACTCATCCTCATGAAACACGATACCAACTCCTGTCTCCACCAGAGATGCACTCATCCTCATGAAACACCATACCAACTCTGGTTTCCCCTAGAGATGAACTCATCTTGATGAAACACCATACCAACTCCTGTCTCACCAGAGATGCACTCAACCTGAAGAAACACCACACCAACTACTGTCTCCCCTAGAGATGCACTCATCCTCATGAAACACCATACCAACTCTGGTTTCCCCTAGAGATGCACTCATCCTGATGAAACACCATACCAACTCCTGTCTCCCCTAGAGATGCACTCAACCTGAAGAAACACCACACCAACTCCTGTCTCCCCTAGAGATGCAATCATCCTGATGAAACACCACACCAACTCCTGTCTCCGCTAGAAATGCACTCATCCTGATGAAACACCACACCAACTCCTGTCTCCCCTAGAGATGCACTCATCCTCATGAAACACCATGTTAACTCCTGTCTCCACCAGACATGCACTCAACCTGAAGAACCACCATACCAACTCCTGTCTCCCCTAGAGATGCAATCATCCTCATGAAAAACCATACCAACTCTGTCTCCACCAGAGATGCACTCATCCTGATGAAACACCATACCAACTCCTGTCTCCCCCAGAGATGCAATCATCCTCATGAAACACCATACCATCTCCTGTCACCCCTAGAGATGCAATCATCCTGATGAAACACCACACCAACTCCTGTCTCCCCTAGAGATGCACTCATCCTCATGAAAGACCATACCAACTCCTGTCTCCCCTAGAGATGCACTCAACCTGATGAAAGACCATACCAACTCCTGTCTCCCCTAGAGATGCACTCATCCAGATGAAACACAATACCAACTCCTGTCTCCACCAGAGATGCACTCATCCTCATGAAACACCACACCAACTCCTGTCTCCACCAGAGATGCACTCATCCTCATGAAACACCATACCAACTCTTGTCTCCCCTAGAGATGCACTCATCCTGATGAAACACTACACCAACTCCTGTCTCCCCTAGAGATACACTCAACCTGATGAAACACCACACCAACTCCTGTCTCCCCTAGAGATGCACTCATCCTCATGAAACACCATACCAACTCCTGTCTCCCCTAGAGATGCACTCAACCTGATGAAACACCATACCAACTCCTGTTTTCCCTAGAGATGCACTCATCCTGATGAAACACAATACCAACTCCTGTCTACACCAGAGATGCATTCATCCTCATGAAACACCATACCAACTCCTGTCTCCACCAGAGATGCAATCATCCTCATGAAACACCATACCAACTCCTGTCTCCACCAGAGATGCACTCATCCTCATGAAACATCATACCAACTCCTGTCTCCCCTAGAGATACAATCATCCTCAAAAAACACCATACCAACTCCTGTTTCCCCTAGAGATGCACTCATCCTGATGAAACACAATACCAACTCCTGTCTTCCCTACAGATGCACTCATCCTCATGAAACACCATACCAACTCCTGTCTCCACCAGAGATGTACTCATCCTGATGAAACACCATACCAACTCCTGTCTCCCCTAGAGATGCACTGATCCTGATGAAACACCATACCAACTCCTGTCCCTCCTAGATATGTACTCAACCTGATGAAACACCATACCAACTCCTGTCTCCCCTTCTTAGAGATTCATCCAGGATATGAGATGTACTCATCCTAATAAAATACCATACCGACAATGACCCTGTTTCACATAAACTTCAGTTAAAAACTTTCACCCCCAACCCCAATTGCCCCTGCTCTCTGGGGCTGCATCCAAGGTCCATAACCTAAGTTGTCATCAACACATCCTTGTGAAACATAATCACATGAAGCTCACTCCCAATCATTGTGGATGCACTTCATACTACATAGAAGATCTCCTGAAAGATGCACTTAAGAAAATGACTGACCCAAAAATATATCCATCAGAGTGCAGATATACAAACTTTGGGTAGGATTCTTGCCCTACTGCTAAACTGGATAACTTATGAAAGTTCTTCAAAGTTACTTTGACCTTCAAACTATGTGATATTTGGATGATAAAATCAGAGTTTAATTTTTCTGACCAATCCTTTTCATGGGACTATGGTGGTATGTTCTATTGCAGAATGCATGTACAAATAAAAATAACTGTTGTAATAATATTAATAATAATAGTAATTTTGAGAAGATTAAAAACTCAATAGCAGCTAACATGTGTACAAAGCATTCCTTAGTAGTATCTGATCTAATTAGCTTAATTACTCCATAAATTCAATCATACCAAACTGACTGAACAAAAAGAAAAAAGCACTGTGAAATAAGAACTTAAACTGACTGAACAAAAAGAAAAAAGCACTGTGAAGTAATAACTTGCACTTAAAACTGCAAAAGAATCAAACTAGCTACAAGTGTTTTCACAGGATTTGTTATTAGACTAATATTTTCAGTGTATTATCAAAAAATATACAAACAAAAGATGTTTTTACTTAGTTTGTTCTTGCATATAGGAATTACTCTTTAAAATATTCTTATATATTGGAATTATACTTTTTTAAGAATTCTTATATACTGGAATGATACTCTTTTAAATATTCTTACATATCTGAATTACTCTTTAAATAATTTGCATTACTGATACCACACTTAACTTGGACTTAAAAACAGATAAATCTAAATTCAATGGTGCAAAATTCTTCAGCAATTTTCTCCATCAGATCAATGTTTCATAATTTTTTTTAGAAATATTAGAACTGATGTAATCTTAGTCATCCTAAATACACCAATGAATATAACTTTTGTGTCCTCCTACATGCCATAAGAGGTGATTATTGGATGTGTTCTACAAATTTAGGTACAATGGTAATTACATGGACTATTGGATGTGTTCCACAATTTTGGTACAATGGAAATTACATGGACTATTGGATGTGTTCCACAATTTGGGTACAATGTTAAATACATGGACTACTGGATGTGCTCCACAATTTGGGTACAATGGATGGACTATTGGATGTACTCCACAATTTAGGTACAATGCTAATTACATGGACTATTGGATGTGTTACACAATTTAGGTATAATGTTAATTCCATGGACTGTTGGATGTGTTCTACAATTTAGGTACAATGCTAATTACATGGACTATTGGATGAGTTCCACAATTTGGGTACAATGGTAATTACATGGACTACTGGATGTGCTCCACAATTTAGGTACAATGCTAATTACATGGACTATTGGATCTGCTCCACAATTTAGGTACAATGCTAATTACATGGACTATTGGATGTGTTTCACAATTTAGGTACAATGCTGCTAATTACATTATTCACTGTCACTCTCAGTGCAAGATCTCTGTCTTTATCAATATGCTGTGACATTAATCCTGTGAAGGTATTCCAAATGAGGTCTTGCACTTTTATAAGACAGTTTATATAGAAATAATTCCCATTGTTATGAATTGCCAGAGTTTTCTGCAATCTGACTGGATATTAACAATCATGTGATACTGATCTGGAATTTTTCACATATCAGTAAATTCTGTTGGCTACTTTTGGTTACCAGTTTCCCCGATTATTTTACGTGAAGCTTTATCTATACCAATTACAAGACATCCCCATCCCACCCCCCAGATTTCAAATAAAAATTTGCAACCCATAATTAAAATCACCCATCAGAAGTTAAAACAATGCAACTGCACAGACCTTCATGCACTCCAACACTCACTCATTTTGCCAAAGCATATGGCAGGCTTTACAAACCAATCTTCAGAAATTACTGCATTTCACTTCAGCAATATGTTCCACCAGCTGTTACTAAAGGTCAGGGTAATATGATGAGCATGAGATCTCACTAAAATGGACAGGTTTTGCTTTTGAAAGATCAAAATGTGTAGAAAGCAAGAACAACAAATAAACACTTAAACAACATGTGCCATATTCAGGCGTAACAATGAGAAAAAAGGGAATAGCCTGCTTTAAACAACCCCCAAACATTTAAAAAAAAAAAAAAAATTGACCATACCAAGTCCCTTAGATCACTGGCATTACATGCTCTACCACTTTACCCTATAATACAATATAAGAGTCAATGACTCTTGGTTAGCGAAGATGGGCTATGTATTCTGGGGCAGAGAAAAGGCTGATGAAAAGGAAACTACCAGTTATCTAAAAATGAATGCTTTGTTGATGAAATCTGCTGATATGAGATCAGAAAAGAAGAAAATTGGAATTATAAAGACTAAATGATCATGACTGAGTATTTACTGATGTGTAAAGTTTTACCTAATCACTCAAGAAGTTAACATATAGTCCTTTGGACTTTATTTACTTTCTGAGTGATTAGGTCAAATTTATAATATGCTGACAGAACATTCTAAGGATTTTACCATTCCTTGCCTATGTTTTTGCCTTTAGGAGAACTTTTGCAGCATATTAACCTTTCATCTTTTGTCTCTGTGGATACTGACTTCAAGGTGAAGATATTTGTCTTCCCAGAGATTCTTGCAAGATATTTAACTGTGCCATTTTTGCAAATGAGCTTTTGCAAGGTAGAATAGAGTCAGAATTGTGCTGACGTGCAATTAACTACACACATACTTCCTAAATGCATCATGCCTTGTATGGGAGATTAAGTGGGAAATGATCACCATTTTTTCAGTAAATGAAAATAGGTGATCCCTGCAGAAACAGAATTCTCATACATAACAACACTGACTGCCAACTGTCTTTAAATAACAATCTAAGAAACAAAGTCAAAATAATCTGTTATTGCAAAATTTGAGAGTTTCATGAAGCCTTGGACCCTTTTATTGTTATTTCTTTTTGTGCTACAAAGGTATTCCTTATAAGATTATCAGGCTGCTGGTGTACCAGAAAAAAAGGTTCTTCTTTTACAGTAATTTTGCCAGAAATGCCAAATTTCTTTAAGTCTGACACATCTGATTTTCTATAAGTCTGCAACAATGCCATCAGAAAAGTAGTACCTATGTATTAACTATGGCCTGCAGGTGAGACCAAAACAGGTAACAAATAGCAAGTACATAATTGCCCTACACCATGACTCCCCATCAGTGATGTCTAGCTGTACAGCCTCCCTGGCCTTCTCTACACTCTCTTCTGTCAGTTTTGCCCTCTCCGCCGGGCTGCCACTCAGCTGCCGCAACACCATTGACAGACTTCGCAGTGAAAATTTATTCTTTGACTGAAAGTCACAAGATTAAGAAGGATGCACTGTAGCTAGTGCCTCAATCCATTAATTACTGCTTCAAGAATTAGAAAGTGTTAACAGGCTTATTCCAATATATTTTAAAAATTACCATTGTAATTTTATCTCTAACTGTATCTTATTGCATGAATGTATCCATGCAATTTTATCTCTAAATGTATCTATTGCATGAATGCACCCATGCAATTTTATCTCTAAATGTATCTACTGCATGAATGTTCCCATGCGATTTTATCTCTAAATTATCTATTGCATGAATGCACCCATGCAATTTTATCTCTAAATGTATCTACTGCATGAATGTTCCCATGCGATTTTATCTCTAAATTATCTATTGCATGAATGCACCCATGCAATTTTATCTCTAAATGTATCTATTGCATGAATGTACCCATGCAATTTAATCTCTAAATGTATCTTACTGCATGAATGTACCCATGCAATTTATCTCTAAATGCATCTATTGCATGAATGTATCCATGCAATTTTATCTCTAAAATTTATCTTAAATCATGAATGCAGCCATGCAAGTTTATCTCCAAGTGTATTCATAGTATGAATTTTTCAAATGGATACAAGCTATATTTTCAAAAGTATTAATGTACTTTCGGGACCAGGTACAATTAAACCCGTACAAAATTACCTGTTTCTCAAACCTATTGACATGATATGACCATGTTCATAATCATTTATATTTAATAGCAACTTACATATTGATTATTAAAATTCTGCAATTCCCTTTCCATTTCGAAACGATTCTCTAATTTTGGGTTTCTTGTTTGATGATTTTAATCTTTAATACAAAGTGAAACTGATACAATCTAGAAAGAAAGTGAAAAATTAGGATAATATAAAATTCTAACTTTCCTTTCAAATATGTTAATTTTGACTGATTTGTTTATAAAACTGTAAAAGTTGGCAAGTTTTGAATGAAATACAATTCCATTGCTCTGAGGCTTACATGTGTTAGAGCCCCAGTAAAGCAGTTTTTGGCAGAAGGGATCTCCCCCTTTTTCCAATAACATTCTCCAAGGTTGTTCCAGGCTTGAACAAGTTTGGGATCCAGTTTGATGGCTTTAGAGAGACACTCTTCTGCTTGAGAGTCATACTGAGATTGAACATTCAGGGCCTTCCCCTTCAGCATGCAGAACTCGGCTTTGTTTTTAATGCCATCTGAAATATGATGGATAAATTCACAAACTAGTCTCATTCAATTTATAACATATTTATGTACTCTCATTTATAAGGGGCACATGAACTTGTAATCCACATCGTGCTGATGTGTGTGTGTGTGTGTGTGTGTGTGTGTGTGTGTGTGTGTGTGTGTGTGTGTGTGTGTGTGTGTGTGTGTGTGTGTGTGTGTGTGTGCGTGTGTGTGTGTGTGTGTGTGTGATAGACTAATATTCAGTAAAACAAATAGGCAAGCATTAAAAAAAAGCACTAAAAAAAAATCACATTCAGAATCTTTCTTTTTGCTTTATCTGTGACAAAGAAATATGGATAGAAAACAAGACAATACAAACAAAAATAAATTCCTGGAAAAAAAGTTTCAATTTCTTTAAAGCCTGGTGTCATGCTTACAAATATATATATCAATAATCCTTTTCCACCTAATAAAGTGATCAGTGTTCAATACTTCTATTAAAAAAAAGTTAAGGATCTTAAATCTCACAATTTTAAAGAAGCAGGAATTTACTGATGAGTCTGGGATCATCCTTGGGGCTACCTATGGCAAACCTGTTGTTTTGGGGCATTATAATTTGTTAAGAACTATTGGAAAATGATTTATATGTCCTGAAATCTACAACATCTGGTCTGGTAACAATGTACTTTTTGGGGGTGGGGAGGTACAAACTTTAATGATTTAATACTTAATACCTGTTTTTACTGAATAGCTGACCCTCACCAAAATCTACGTTTTAATATCATTAATACATTACATGTTGCTATTGCAAAGTTGAATTTACCAATTTGATGGGAGTCTATGACCCCCAATACTAAATAGGGCAAACATGGAAATACCTTAAGATGGTATCTGTCCTGGTCACATCACTGGACTCTATAGACAAAACGGACTTCACTTTCATGTGCCAAAGGGCTAAGGCAGAAGGAAAAAGGTAATGTGAAACTGCCAAAATGTGGCTCTCATTACAGCCTCAAAGATGAATGAGTCAGTCAGGACCATGCCTCATGGAATTCAATCTGCCTGAATGTGGGGTCACTCTCAGTAAGGAACTGAAAAGCTCTCTTGATGTTATGACATTCCACCATTCCTACCCTTTCTCCTCAATTTGGAAGCTGCCAAATAGAAACCTAATGCTCTAAATGTTCAATAAAGTCATCTGGGTCATCTCCAGCACTGAGACAGGGGTTCTGTACTGGGACTGGAACTACTTACAGAAGCTGATTTTGTGAAAAACCTGGTTCATGAAGAAAACGGCATGAAGCATCAAGTGTTGGAAAACCCTGAAAAATAAGACAAAGAAGAGGAAGCCCCTTCTTTATCCTATGTATGCCCATCTGCTTTTAGCAAGGTCTCAGACATGGTCTAACTAGAGAGAAGAAAAGGACAACCATCTGTCCTTTGATGACTGGTACATGCCAGGCAAATGGGTGGGTATCCCATTGATTTTCTTGTGCCACCATTTAAACACACTTTGTCTTTCAGACATTGCTGTAACAGCAACATGACATTCATTGAGCCAACAAAACAAAACTCTGTGACATGGTCAACCTTGGAGGCCATTCAAAGACCACGGTTAAATTTTGGTTGCCCATAGAAATTTGTTGTGATGGTTTGGCAGTTCATTGATAGCATGCTCACCCATGTCATGAACGACAGTCATCTGAAACATTCCCAGTCACCAATGGAGACAAACAGGGTTGTGAGTTGGCCCTAACCCTCTTCAGAATGATTTTCTCTGCCATGCTTACTGCCAAGACCATGACACTGGGATCAGACTGATGACAAGCTCTTCAATCTGAGGAGACTAAAGGCAAAGATGAAGTTACAGGAAGCGATTACTCATGATCTTCTATTTGCTGATTGTTCCCTGAATGTCAAATCTGAGTCTGACATGCCACACAGTATGGACCATTTTTCTTAAGCTTGTAACAATTTCAGTCTCACAATCAGTATCAAGAAAACAGAGGTGATGCCCCAATCTAAATACCTGTATCATAAAATCCTTACAGAGAGCCTACCATCACAGTAAATGGCCAAACCTTAGTGGCAGTTCACCTACCTTGGCACAACGTCATGTGCGATCCACATCAATGATGAAACCAATGCCAGAATTGCTAAAGCAGGTGTGTCCTTTGGCAGACTATGTGCAAATGTGTGGGAGCTCAGAGGGATCTGTCTACCAAAAAAAGTTAAAGTCTACAGTACCACTGTGCTGCCAATGCTGATGAAACCTGGATAGTGTACAGATGCCATGCTAAGAAAATTAAACATTTTCACATGGGCTGCCTCAGGGAAATCATGAGAATAAGATGTCAGAACAGGGTCACAGACAATGAGGTTCTAATATGGGCAGGAATTCAAGCATCCACACTCTGCTCATGAAATCGCAGTGGAGATGCAGTCCACATCACCATAATGTCAGACAAACGACTACCTAAGATCTTCTACAGTGGACTAAAGGAGGTAGAATGATCTCGACCTAGCCAGAGGAAATGCGTCAAAGATCCCCTCCATCCCTCCTGGAAACACTTCAACAATGACCCCAAATCTTGGGAAGATCACACACAGGATTGTTCCACAGAATATCATCCATAGTGGCGCTACTGACTTTGAATAGAAGAGAATTGCGGTGGCAGTGTGGAAGCATGAACAGTTGAAATCTCAGAACTGCAACATGTTCTTTATTGATCCAGCAAACAAAAGTGGCATCTTCTGCAGACAGTTCAGAGCCAGTTAACAGTGTCACAGTCAGGATGAACAACAACAATAATCTTGTATAACAAATATAATGTATGAGAATTTGTGTGGAACTAGATTGAAAGCAACTTAAAACAGGAATAATTTACTTTCCCTGTGTGTCTCTATATAATATGAATTAATAAATCGTTCTTTCATCACAGTGACATCAGCAATACATAATTCTGAGTACTGGAGATGAAGAATACAAAACAAACAGTACCCAAATGAAAAGAATTACTGTTCTTTAAAGACGATATAGAATTTAAGGTGTGCATACAAATGAACACACAAAATTAAGGAAAATGAGGCTAAAAACAAATGAATCTGAACACTGGTACACAAGACAAATACTTTCCTTTAGTCTGGAAAATGAATATAAAATAATTCACGACAAATATATTACCCTAACACCCTGTGTGTGTATGTTAACCTAAAAGGCAAGGTTCTAAATAAACATCAACTAAAATGTCAAACCTGCAAAAAGAGCTAATTCCGATGAATGAGTAAAACTGGACTGAGAGTAAATATGCTCACTAAATATGAAGCACATTAAAAATGCCCAATTTGAATTGCATGTTGTGAAGCAAAATCAATTTTTCTGTAGAGTGTAATTTTCATCCTGTAAACATGGAGACATGAAAAAGGATGAGGACAACTAGACATGCACCATGTCATAAGGTCAACTTCCAAATCATCTGGAAAAACATTGTATGGGAAGTGAATTCCCATCGAATGGACTACAGTCATTTCCATTCAGGAAAGAGTAAACTACGCAGTAGCAACAGGTAATGTATTACTGATATAGAGGATCGCTAATGGGTAATGATTTAATATTGAATTTAATAAACAAGTTGAATAATGTCCAGCTTTTGCGAGCCTTGGCAAGCAAAAGCTGGTCATTATTCAGTGAGTTTAATGGATGGAAATATGAGTGAATGAACAAGAAATAATTTAATTCATTTAGACTCAGACGATACGCCTTTCATTTGTTGTATGTAAAAAATAGTCCCTGGAATTTTTTGCGCTGTACTATAACAGGTAAACTTTATTTAATTTTTACCAATTATAATTCAAAGAGCAAATGTTTTTCTAAATAAATAGAATCTTTAACTCAAACAACACAATTTTTCAGCTCTGAATGTATATGCAAGTTCAGTATGACGTCGCATAGAGAAATGTTCCCCGGATTGCAGCCAATCAGTAAAGAGAATACTGCACAATAATGTCATGAACTAATTTGGACCAATGAGAATCATATATAAAGTAGTATGTTAACATGTTATCAAAAAATATTCATTTGCACACACTACAGTTAAAGTGTACTGACTGTGATAAATTAAACTATGCAATAGGAACAGGTAATGTATTACTGACATAAAACCATGCAATAGCAACAGGCAATGTATTACTGATATTAAACCATGCAGTTGCAACAGGTAATGTATTCCTGATATTAAACCATGCAACAGCAACAGGTAATGTATTACTGATATTAAACCATGCAGTAGCAACAGGTAATGTATTCCTGATATTAAACCATGCAACAGCAACAGGTAATGTATTACTGAGATTAAACTATGCAATAGCAACAGGTAATTACTGATATTAAACAATGTAATAGCAACAGGTAACATATTACTGATAACATTTGTATGCAGAAGAGTTCAAGACCCTCCTTTCCTTTACCATTTTAAGAAAATCTAATACACCCTGAAGTGATGATTTGTGTGAAGAAGAACAGCATTGTGAACACAATCCTAACCTTTCAGTTCTTCCAATAGTTGAAGGACTTCATTCATCTTTCGTTGGACATCTTGTGGTTTTTGTGCCGCCTTTTCCAGTCCATTTCTCTCAAGGTAATGGTCTCGATAATCATAAAGATCATCCACAGCAGTCTTTGATATAGTAAAATAAGAATAATTTATGTAAATCATAAAATCAGAGTTTCATTACATTTTCACATGTACAGTAAATTCAACAGATTTGTAACAAAACATTATGATTGACTACCATGTGCTCTTGTAACATTATTAGGAGCCAAAGAACTCTGCTGTGAAGTATGAGTCTGCATTTATTCAACAATACAATCTGTGACTTATCTCAGACTGCATTATTCAACAAAATTTATAAATTCATCATCCTGCCTGCAACAATGTAGGTGCAGCTCTAGTAACACAAGAATAAACCATGACCATGACTCCTAACTTTTCAACCATTCCATTCCTTTGTTAATGAGAAATCTGAAAACAATGCATGTATGGAAATGGAAGATATAGCCCATGTATACAGCTCTTAGCAAAATTTGTTCACTATGCTACATTACTGGCTTTAGTCCAACATACCTATGCAGAGGTCTCGCTAGGATTTTAAAACTAGGAGTCCAGGACTTCTCTTTTGGGAAAAACCAGAGTCCCACCAGCAAAAGTTGCAGTCCCCTACCAGAAGTATATTGGTTATACCTGAAGTGGCTAAATTTCCAGATGAGAAGAACCAGTGGTTGCAAATGAGTTTAATTTTCTAACTTCTTTACACCATTGACATAGAGCTCTTGTTTGTCCACTGGAGTGAGAGTGAATTATGTCAGGCCAAGGAAAGGTCTTATTTCAAGCACTATGCTAGGCATCACAAACTTTCTTCTGTTCCATGTGAACTGTTAGTTCTAACAACTTTAGCACTCTGCTGAATCTCATTATAATCTTCATCAATTTGTCGTTTAACCCCAAAATACTTATCCAAATTTGCAAACAGCATTTTGTCTAACTCTCAATATAACTTGATTTTGAGGTCACATGCACTACTTATTCGGCTACACTTGGAAACAAACACAATAATGAAAGCTAAGTTGTTCATTGGATGTACTCTTATACACATGTACATAACTGGGTCTTTCTACCACTGAATTCAGTCACTGTAACTATCAGTACAGTTTCCCACCACTCAGCAGCTAGTCAAAGTCTTTGAGCTATTGGGTCATGTTCTTCTGATGTATTCTTACAATGACAACATGTACATCTGGAGGTCTTTCAGACACTGAACTGTTTCACTGTAAATATCAGCACAACTAAAATGATCAATTGACCACATTTTCCCAATCAGCAGATGGTTGAAGCAGGACTGGCAAGCCTTTGAATTTGCTGTCCAGCAATTGCATGCATATGGAAGACTCCTGAGTAAGTGATTTTCTGCGTCCCAGATAAAAAATTTGCATTCAAATATGCGTGATTAAGTGTTTCCAAGACCTCTACTATCTGACCTCACCCATGTGTACACCCCTTCTAGAAACTTAAGCTACTCTACTGACACTCTTGCTCTCATTGTTCCCACTGTTAAAACGAAGTAGGTTCTTTTGTATACCAGGGCCCAGCTATGTTGAGTGAATTGCCCACTGATTTTAGATGCAAGGACACTGTGATCTCATTCAAGAGTGACCTTAAACTCACCTAATTTAACTACAAGAACAGACTTAAAGACTTAAAGTTTACTTCCCTTATGTTTTTGTTCTATAATTTCATGGTGTCTTTTCTGTAATCTTGTCGTTGTAAGTGGTGTATATTTATTCCTTGACATTAGCTTGTTAAAATTACTGAAGAGCTCTTTGCAGCTTTAATTTTCAGCGATCTTAGTACTGTAGAAGGCTGATTTTTCTGCATGACCCACATTTGTGACATTCTTCTAAGCAGCTTCATAGATCTGCTTATGAAAAGTGAGGCTGTAAAGCCAAATCCTCTAAACCTTATGGTGTCCTCTTTTAGCAGTATAAAGCTGGTCCCCAACAGCATGATATCATGGTTAATAACTCTGAATTGATACTCTGCACTTGGTCATTGGGGCATGTTTGTCAAGCAATAAATATAAGTACTTATTAAGTTGTACCACTGTAGGAGGTAACAAAGTTATTTGGTTTGCTTGGATGTCATGCATTTGTTGGATTCTATTTCTCAAACGGAGGTCTCTCTTAGTAGCAAACAGAGATGGAGGGTTTTAGGAAGAAATGAAGTAATTTGGTTTGCTTGGATGTCATGTATTAATTGGGTTCTATTTATTATACAAAGGTTTTTGTTAGCAGCAAACAGAGATGGAAGGCTAGGGACTGATACATTGCGATGGCATATGATGCAGAAGTGATCTGATGCAAGTTCATGGAACACCAATGAAGACTGAAGAAATATTATCACAAGGTCTATGAAGAATCCAGTCTAAAATGTGACCATATTTATGGGTCAGTTAGCTAACTGACTGACTGAGGTTGAAAATGTGAATACAATCTAGAGTTTTGATGAGTATGGATTTCCAGGACAGTCAAAGTGAAACTGAAATTTCCAAGAATAGTCAGGTTGACACCTACTGAATTTCCATACTCCAGGAGATTAGGAAACTGCCCCAAAAAGAGAGATCCATTTTACGTATGGTTTTTTCACTAGGAGTTGGCGGTAATGGCAGAAAAAAATGGATTGACCTTTGTAATGGGTCTTACACCAATAAAAAACACTCAGTACCATATTTATATTCTCCAAAGTAAGCTAACCCCTACTTTGTGAAACTTGCTGCAGACAGGAGGACCCATGAAAATAAGCCCACCCTTTCTTCTTACCCAGGTTTCTCCACAGGATTTTAAAAGTTGGAGTCCAGGACAGCTTCCTTGAAAAAAGGAGAAGTCCCTGGTGAAATATTAAGTACTATAATAAATGAATTCAAAATGAAGGCAGTTGATAACCATGATAATTGTGATAATTTGTGATGTTAGTAGTAGACATCCATGTCTCATGAGACCATGAATCTGTGCCCATGGATGTTTACATCTGTTTGGTAGTATTTAGTGTGTCTACAAAATCTGATGCATGAGTGGCAGTCTCTGCCACAGTTGTTTCCCTTGTGATCTGTACTTCGTTTGCTTCCTTGGAGCTGGGATCCTTTCTTCTTCTGCTTTCTACGTAAGATCTCTCTCATGCAACTACAACAATTCTCCTTGTCTTTACCTCTTTAATGACGAAAGTAGTTAAAAGGTGTGGCTTTAGTGCCATTTTTCAGCGCATGATAGGCTATAGATGGTGACCATTATATTTGGTGAAGGAAAAACCACCAACCCTTGGGAAAGTACTGGCATTCTTTCTCACATACCCATGAATCTCTCAGTCTCTTTGGTGCCCCGTTTTCTTTTATCAAAGCTATGTGCATCTACTAATTTCTGTTGTCTCATGAGAACTGTGCTTATCAACAGCTTTGTGCTTGGTGCCAAAGAAATTATGTAACACTGTCATCAGAATAATACAAATATGATTATCAATTGAAAATGAAGTTGCATTTGGATATGACACTGAAAGAACAGCTGATTTAATGATAATTAAGATGGGAGTTTGTGTTCTTCTGACATACAAAATAAATCCAAAATCTTGGGACTTTTTTTCTAACAATAGTATACAATAACATGCAAGCATTCCAACATTCTTGTAATAATTTTTAATATGACAGCTTTCAAAGGTATCAAGTTAGGTTTTTCAAAGAAAGGTATCAAAGCATATATGCGTGTGGTTAGTCTTTTGATCAAAATGATCATTAGGCACCAACAATCGATTAACAGGTGTCTTAATTTCTTTGTCTGCTATGATCCAATCTATGTGGCTTCACTCGATCCCTCTAAAATCACTTGAACTTGATAGTTTTCATAATATATATACTTGCTTTACAGAAATGGATCAAATAATAGAGAATTCTGCATAAAAACAAACCTGCATAATGAGGACTCAGCTGTTGGAATTTTCACGAGTCCAAAAATGAAAAGTATGTGTACTATTTATGCAGATTTCAATGTCCTGTTTTGATTCATGTTTTGTACACTTTGGCAGACCTAACCATCACAACACTTCTGGTCTACTTCAGAGTGATTGCAATTATTAGGCATTATGAATATAAACAATCTATACCCAAAAAAGAACAATTACAATTCAAATTAAGTTTATTTTCTTTCAGGATCATTTGGAAAATAAAATTTCGTACATTTTGTCAACTAATCAATACTTTTAATACAGTAAGACCCCACTATAACACACTCCATTGTAAAGCAAATTTGGATATAACATGATTGTGGCATGGCTCCTGAAATTTCATATCCATGTCTTTTTCTCATACATGAAAAAAAAAATTTCTTCAAAGAAAAAATATTAGTGTAAAAAGTTTACTATCATTTGGGGGATGAGATCACATATGAAATCTAATATAAGATGATTGCTGCATGACTCCTGAAATTTTGCATACATGTATTTTTCTCATACACAAAATTTTATTCTATCTTCTCAAAAATATGAAAAATTACTTGTAAAAAGTTTATTCAAGGATCGCACTTGGCTTTGCCAAAGTGCAAACTGCTATTGTTTTTCCTTATTGGCAACAAAATATACCATCTCATGAATTTTTTGGCAACAACACTGTTGGCAGATTAAATCTGTATTTACAATCATGGGTTAGTGCAGATAAATTCAAAGGCACCAAGACAGGAAGCCACAGACATGGATATAAAATGCACTGGAATCTATCGGTTATTACATAAACAAATCCTTTGTTCATATTGGCAAACCATCTTAACGGTGAATTATTATATTATAATCCACTTATGCTGGCATCTAGCCTGAGTACTATATGCTGTGATACACAAATAGTCACGCTATTGGACTATAACTGACCAACCTTTAAAAGCAGGAACAGGAACAGCTACAATCAACCAAATGACAGCTAGTTCTTATTTTAAATGTACACAGAAAAAAATTATTTTTCTGAAACTTCAAAGGAAGCTGATTACCTCTGAAGCACTGATCATTCTGTATAAATACTAAGTAAATGAAAACAAATTTCAGTCTCAATGTTCTACAATTATTTGATGTTGCCACCTCAATAACAAGCGGGCATTTGTTTCATCCTCCAAATTTGTCCTTTAGCAGTGACTTCAATAATGCATGCACCCAAGGGCACCCACTGATTTATTTGAGGGAGGCCAAACATGTAATGGTCAGCCATTAAGTTTTACAGATGTAGGCCAATGCTTAGAGCTTAAATCCCCACCCCTTGTCCCTATGTGTGGGAGCCCATGAATACACCCGTCATCAAAGAAAGCAGACTGCAATAAAGATAATGCATCTTTCATCAAAGGAAGTAAGCACCAAATTTAAATAAAAGTAATTGAATCTGATGGATTGTTGCATTTTCCAATGTGACTGGAAGATGTTTATTGTGCCATGAAAGTTTTATCTTTCTGCAGGAAAATTATTTATGCTTACGATAACTACCAACAGTGGCATCAAATGCAAATTAAATTTCCATTCTTTTGAAACCACAGAAATCTGGCCATCAAGTTAACTGAAGATGATAAACTTTTAATTTCTTCATGTTTTCATTTCCCTATAAATAGCCTTATCCCCTGGGTAGCCTTGGCAAAATGATAGCTGTCTCCAGCCGATTAAAATCAAGGCCAATTTAAGTACATGTAGCATGTAAACAACTATATGTGTGTGCTACTGGCAACAATATCATAGTGAATTGTTTCATGACATTTGTTTGACAGTGGGATATAGATCAAATGTGTACTACCATTTTTATACAGTATATGTGTTATTTGTGTTTTCTAATGGAATGACTGATACACGAATTTCACTTAATCAAAAGCACACATGTTTGCGCACACTATTAGGTACATGCATAATTTTCTTCAGCTAACTGACTTGGTTGGTTTTAACAGTTTAGTACATAATGCAGTTGGGTTCTATGGACCCCAACCATTGTGTTTTAGCAGGGTCACACTGTATATTGTGCATAGAGGTCATAACCCTTAATCATTTGCATAAAAGAAATGACTTAATGGAAAAGAT
Source organism: Megalonaias nervosa (assembly GCA_016617855.1). Classification (NCBI taxonomy): domain Eukaryota; kingdom Metazoa; phylum Mollusca; class Bivalvia; order Unionida; family Unionidae; genus Megalonaias; species Megalonaias nervosa. The sequence goes on along the minus strand of JAECUM010027939.1, from coordinate 35,029 downwards.
CGAGGTTGCTCTGATTGCATATTTGCTGGGTTATGCTAAGATGTAGCAATTGATACCAATGTTTGAAAAGAATCACTCACGCAAGTATTCATGCTCTGACTGCATTCACTCCAAGGCAGACTGGAAGTGCAGTGATAGGTTTGCCAAATTGTATGAGACATGAAGCAATGAATAAACTCTGCATAAAAGTGGCCATTAAGAATCAATAAGGTACTTAAATATTACATGGGGAAAGGTTAGTCCTACAATGTAAGACACATCACCTGATATTATTGTTCTAGGAGGGTGATGGGTCTTACTGCCTAACTAACGGCGCTGTGTAGCGTATTTTGATGTCGACTAACAGTGTAGCGAAAGTCAAATTTTCAGGAATATCACACACAACTGGCAACCCATAACAATGCTTTTCTACAAAGTAAAGTTAATATGTCTTTGTCCAACTTTACTTACGCTGATGTCTTTTCTCTAATAAATTCAAATTCTCACAAAAGAAATGGACCTGTTTTCAAGTTTCGTTGGCCTACACTTCAGTTGGCTGGAAAGTGATGAAAACAGGGAATACCGAAATCAGGTTAGGTTGAAATATTATTCTTTAACGAAACGAATACAAATATATTATGCCTACTGGAACTGTAAGCAATGTTTTGTTTCATTCAAGAAACATATCCCCCACATGGACCTACTTGAACATACTTCGGCGTACCTCAACTACCGTCGCATTGCAACAAATTCAAATGTATGTCAACGGAACATGAAAATGCATTCATTTGCTAGTGTCATATTTTGATTCCACCAGGATAAAAACAGCACAGTAAGTATATTAATTACACATAAATTAGTGGAAGAGTGTCAATACAGGCTGCCAAGTGTGTGAGATATTCCTGAAACTTTGACTACTTGTTCCTATGTCAATCGACATTGGAACACGCTATGCAAGACCATTATATGGGTAGTAAGACATAGCACTTAAACAAAAACAACATGTGCTATGTCTTACATTGTAGGACTAGTGGAAAGGTGTGGAATGTCTTATTTACATTGGTGTAAGTTATGAGTGACGATGCACAGATAATATAAAACAACTTGGAATAGAATCATCAAGGATTAAGATTATGACTTGCAAGAGTTAGTTAAATTATGTTAATTGGAGTGGGTGTTATCATTAGTTTCCCCCTGAATCAACTGCCTGTTCTGGAACAGTGTAATATCGACTGAAAAATATTGTAAGATATTCGAGACGGGTCAATGGTGGCTTAGAGACTTAGTTAAATAACCTAGATTGTCGTACGCCTAATGTGTATTTAGACCCATTTACTGAATAATATGGATTAAATATGCATTTTATAAGGCAACTGGCACTCATATCTTAACCTGGTTCAGTACGGTTAAGAAATCCGAAATTGATTGATATAATGCCAAATCAACGACAACACCGGTTCACGACATTGAAAAGTCGACTCAAACAGGCCGTTCGTAAGTTCTAAAATGCCTTCAGCGCCAAGAGCGTGTTACGCATTTCTTTATGAACTCTTCCCGACGTCATCTTGGCAACAAAAATTCAGCATATATCAACACTACTGTATGGTCCACATTTCTGTAATGTGTCATATAATTAAGCATTTCGACATAAAAAAAATAATAATCCTTCACGACATTTGTAAAATAAAATTACAAAAGTTAAGTTTTCTTAAAAACACTTTGTCATTTATTCTGGTAACACATTCTGAAACTTTGTTTACCCTAGCTCTTTCAGCAGGCGAGATGTTGTTTATGTCTGCCGCCATACTTGTTCTTTAGTGGTACTTAAAACTGACGGAACATTTCCCATGCATCTCAAGTGCTAGGTGCTTCAAAGGTACCAAAGGTTTATTTTATTCCGCATGATATTACCACAAAGTACATAACGTAAAAAAAGTAAAATATTTAAGTTCTTGATTTTTTTCCCACATGTTTTTGCTCGCTCCTGGTCATTCTGCATTATTTGCTTGAGCAAAAGTAAAAGTAAATGGAGTTCACATGTATCCTAGTGCCGAAACCACATATTTTCCATGTGTACTGCCCCACCACCTGTTTACACTTGAAAACGTAACATCAGCTTAATTAACAGAACTAATCTTGCCAACGACATTAGTTTATGCCTAACAACTGTTAAAAAATCCCACTTCTGAACTCCTCCACCTTTTGCCTGCTTGATAAGCATGCCCCTACAACCGCAAGTCGAGTCTCACTGAAGAAATGTACACCATGATAAAGCACTATAAGCGACAAAACTGTGTGCCGCCAACGCCAAGAGACAATGGCTGTCATCTGGTCTGGCAGTATATAAACAGATTTATGAAGCTGCCAAAAGGAATCTTACAAACATAGTTCATGCTGAAAAATCCACCTACTTCAGTACAAAAATCGCCTAGAGTATCAGCTGCAAACAGGTATACTGCATCACGGACAAATTATTGGCTAGGAACAAATGTACACCACTGCAGCAACAGCCGCCTCAGACAGTCTACCAAATCAGTTTGCTAATTTGTTTCGTGACAAAGTGAAAACTATGCGATCAACTTGACCGCATGATACAACCTGACCCATCATCACCTTACAGCTATGTACTGAATTTCAGCAACTCCCATTCACATTTCAGCCTATATCTACGGATTTTCTACGAATAGTTCTAAAGAAGTGTTCCCCCAAGTTATGTGAACTTGATCAAATTCCTACATCATTGCTATCCGAGTGGTTGGATGCTATACTGTCTGCTGCGACTGACGTCATAAATATTTCTCTTTCAATTGGTGTTTTTCCATCACTTAATAAAACTGCTGTTGAAAAGCCCCTTTTGAAAAAGCCACCCCTGACCCCAAGGACTTGAAACTATCGCCTGTCTCTAAAGTCTCTAACCTCTCATTCGTGTCAGAAGCCTTAAAAAAGATGAACAGCAGGGTGACTGAACAGACCATTAGGTCTACGAATTAGAGAACCCAATTAGAGAAGGAGGCAAAAATGGACATGCAAGGTCGAGAAGGATAAATCGAGGCCTCTAACGTGTATGGGGGCTCGTAGACCCGCGCACTGTCCCTCCCTGCTGCTGTAGATGATTGGGGAACGACCGGTGGTAGATTGTCGTTGATTGTCTTCAACCAAAAGTTTTATCGAGACCAATGCGATATCGTGACCTAGGATCATGTAGATTGATTGTAATAAACCCACGCGGGGTTTTCTGCGCATTTGCAAAGAAGTTCTTAAATCTAATCATATCCATATCACCGGAACACGAAGTCTGACAAATATTCTCAGTGTGTGTGTATCAACGTCATTGAAAACAACCAAAAGATTGCAGTCATCTCTGATGACTTTGGGAATCCGAGTGTATCGTTGTGTGACGTAGATTACGTCGGTGTTTTTGTGTCTGCCTCGTGAAAATATCCGGGCCGGATTTGTTCGTCGGTCAAGCATGACATCGTCGTACTCTGCTAGATTGTTAATGTCGCCATCAAGATCTTAAACCGACGGAGCATCATCGATGCCTGTGATAAAGTCAATAATATCATCGCCGTCCTTGTCCAAAGACGTTGCATGTTCATTGAATTCATTGAGAACACTATAGCTTCGCTGATAATCTACCGATGGTGCCACCAAATAAAGATTGTCCCACTTGAGCCATCTCATTATCAGGTTAAGTAACAACTGGGTTTTACCAGACCCGGATGGTCCGATGATAATTCCTCGAATGGAGTTTGGCAATGCCGGATGGTATTTGACTGGTTCTTGCTTTCTTATTGCAGAAAAGTCAATAACATTCATATTAATACAAATATGATAAGGTATAGGAATTTATATTGTGTTCGATGCAAAGGTTTCACTGATACCAGCGCGCTAACAACAACGACGACAAAGAATTGTCGACGTGCGCTTACAGACAAGTGCGTGAAATGTGTACAAAAAAAAATGCAAATTTGTGTCGCCGTCGCAAGCAGCCAGTGGTGGCGATATCGCTGTTGCACTCAGGAGATTGCCGGGGACTCCATGGGCTATGTATCCTGGTGAGAAACAACTTCCTGGATATAATGATTGTTGTCCTGGAACTCGATTTGATATTGAGCTCGATGAGCGCAACCAGCCAAAACGAGGAGAGCATCCAATAAATGCGATTGATCAAGCATGCCATACCCATGACAGCGCGTAAAAATATCGAGATCTTAAACAACGACATATCGCTGACGTCAAGTTGATTCACACGTTGAAGCCTGTAAAAAATAAATCTCTCAGTGAATCACTCGCCAATTGGTTGATAAGATCGGCGATGAGCAGTAAACTAGCGGTAGGAGCTGGCAATTAATCGCCGATAATTATGATATGGAGTCGATTTCTCGAGGACACTGGATGGGTAGATCAGCTATCAGTAAACTCACCGATGCGGCAGGTCTCACAGGTGATGTTGTCGCAGATTGGCAGGCCCCACAGGCAATATGGCAAATTTATCCACCACTGCATAAAATGATTCAGTACGGACGGTTTGATGTCAGCGTGCCCAACGAAGTACACCAGACAGATGTTTTGTTCTTGCCCCTTGATACTATTATAACTCGTAGACGTCACCCGCACGCGTGCACACGCACATACAAATACGCGTTGACTGTCGTTGACGTTGCAAGCAGATACAAAGAAGCAGAGACGCTATCAACTAAAACAGCAACTGAAGTTTCAGCTACATTTGAGCGCATTTATCAACGTAGGTCAGGGCCGCATAGAGGCCTGCGATGGCCTCAGTTGCTACAGGTTGATCCTGGCAAAGAATTTCTTGGTGCAGAAACATCGCTGATGAAAGAACACAACGTGAAAATCAGACGAGGACACACCGCGTTACATCGCTGTTAGGCAATCGTTGAACGATTTAATCTAACACTTGCCGAGCGACTGTTTGGATACCAGTATGTTCGGGAACGTTCTACGGACACGAGATCTCGTCAATGGGTTGCAAGACTACCTCACGTGATAGCCGCGTTGAACAACGAAGTTACTCGTGGAATTTCTATGAAACCCATCAATGCAATCTCGAAGAAACGCATACCAGTGAGCGTGCGTGCGCGTCAGCGACATGACTCTTTCTCACCGTTACTCGGTAACGTGACTGTCAGGTATCTATATAAACACGGTGAACTGGAAGGCGGTAAAAAAAAAGAGCAACCGATCCTATTTGGAGTGCAACCACAAATACAATTTCCAGTATGGTAAGATCGACTGGCAGGCCTGCAATCTACAGACTAGATTCAACAACCCCTCAGTGTGGATTTGTCCGTGAACAATTACAAGTAATTCCTGAAGATACCCAATTACCACTAGCATGGATTCGCTAGCAAATCAAATCACCAGCTGCTGAAGTTAACTCCGAAAATTTTGCGCCCCGACGCCGGTTACATTCAAGACAGATCAGCGTCACATTCACACGTTTGTGGCCGAGAGTACTATCGATTCTGTCCACGGTAATTGTCGTGGGCCATTAGACGAATACTGTCACAACATTACTGTGTTACAGCACGCACAATGATTGTTTTGTTGTTGTTTCAACTCCATGGTGAACTTAACATTAAGATCAAACTAGCGTTTATGCTTTTTTGTCATTTCGCTGATAACCAGTTAATTTTTTTTTCTCACAGTGAAAACGCTTAATCTCTGATATTCTAAACTTGATTATCTTCGTCAGCCATCTTGCAGTTATCAATGATAGCCCTCCCTAGTTGAAACATTTTTGTAACCTTCGATACTGCTAAGTATACTAAATTTGACCATTCGATGCGATCATCGACTATCCAGATATTAATATCTGAGACTGTGACGAATGAATGGTTATAGTATATCTCAGAGTCCATGGCCATCTGCAATCACTCGATGGCTCCACTAGAGCTTTCTCAACAACATCCAAAGGGACAACAACGATATCATTAAGAACGTGCTTTTGTTTTTCATTGGACCCGGGAATCTCAACATCAACATTCTGTCGACGGGTATCCGCTGAGCGATAACACAATGGCATACGCAGATCTGGAAATCTTTCTCTGTGAAGTGAGAATAATTTACGTTGAAGCGAGTCATGGACTATTTTCCTAGATGCGACTATAAGATGGCTAGGCCGTCTTAGGTTCAAGAAATCATCAATCGTCGTCTCTGGAATTCAAGCGCGCATTATCTCGCATTGAATCTTGCTAGGATGTAGTCGTATTAGCACTTTTATCTCTCAGCGATTCATCAGCGGCTCTGTGGTCGTATAACATTTCTTCGTAATAATCTACGGATTATTTCAACCAACTATGTGGTGATTCTCCAACAAAGGGTGGTGATTGACCATGATCACCGCACAGGATAATCGCCCTGCTTGATCCTCAGGCGGTTCTCTTCGATAACCAATCAAGAAACATTTTTAAGGTGTTCTTGGGTACTGTACACATCTCATCCCAGATGATGATTCTAGGAATATATTTCTCACCCATGCATTCGGGTGTCCATTCATCGCCTCGCCATTGAAAGAAACTGTGATAAGTATGAGACTTAACACCTCGCTGCTTCATCTCCCTGGCAAGTCGATGAGTTGGGGATAGTGCTATCATATCTGAATCCCTAAACAATTTTAACACGCGTGTGGTTTTACCAGAACCACCAGGGCCATTAAGATAGACCGTTTTATGACACTATACAGGATCATACACTGATGGTGCCCCCGATGGCTTCGACAACTGTTCATTTTTGTAGTACCCGGGAATAGGTTTATAATCTGCAGATCTTTAATAATCAAGTATCATCTCTTTTTTTAACCCGCTAGTGACCGCAGCGAGCATCGCCCGCAGGAAGCTCTTCTAGCTGCTTTGTAGCGATCGATTTGCTGATATGAAATGAATCTAGCATAATGAGTAAACTGCGTCGAATCACCATCATAGTAGCTGGTAATAGTACCCAGCGGTGTTCCATCTGGTAGACTTACAAGTTCTCTATCCACAAATATACCTTTCCTTGCCGTATCGGCAATTAGAAAGTCAAGTTCTGCGTCGTCAATGATTAATCGCGTACAGCGTCGTTTATTACCCGAAGAGGCTCCATGTGTAAATTTACCAATGATTTTTCTACCGATATCTTTGGTAAATGATATATCCTTGCTATCATTGCTTTCTGGTTCTGGCATCCAAACCTCGGTTTGACGTCAATACGAAGTTATTGCTTCACCGATTGTCAGTGATAACAATATCTTGGCATCAAACATATGTCTCAGTAGCAATATTGGAGCCCAACCGCGTTTATATTTCGCGCAGTAGTCCATGGGATTTATCTCTTGATTTGGTTCGTTAAAATGACGACCAAACCAAACAACGATGACCGGATGAATATTCTCAGCAAATTCGAATGATTGGATCTCAGCAAATCCAGTTTAATCGAAATCCACGGGCAGCTCGCCGTTTATTGCAACTTGAGTTACATTCACCCATCCCAAGAAAGTTTTCGGGATAACACGCAACCATATGAACCGAAATGACGTCGGGGTAATCATATTTATTCCAGAGACCGCCGTGTCCATATTCGACATATGACCGTTGAATATCTTCAAGAAATTCTCAAGGTGTTGGTGGCCATGAATTTTTTTGCCGGCAAAAGTGAGCAACGACAGATGAGATAGTAAAACAATTATCGAGTATTTGTTTTACTAGATCTGTGTCGGCTGTGTATTTTAGTGCAACCTTGGTCATCTGCGTATGAAGAGATTCAGTACGATGGAGTTCACCAGACGGTAGCAAGAATTGATCAAATCCATGATTGTTGTTGGATTGCTTGCAACTAGACTGCGAGCAGTCTGACTGTTCACGGTCCGCACTCTCAAACAACCACAACGACACAGGGTCGCGCTTACCGAAATTATATATGCACTCAAGAATATCACAGCAGTAATATCTAATCCGCTTTTCTTGTGGAAATATTGTTATGCTTCGTGTCCGTGAGCGTTATGATCAACGATTACTATCGGCGAACCCCTCGATTGAAACCTCGCTTTGTACAATCGCTCGTTGCTTATTGTTCTTACCTCCATTGGGAATTTTAATTTCTTTTCCAGCTGAGTGATATCGCTTATCGTGGCTCCACGCTCTCTGACTATCTCCGCCCACTGGTTTATTTTTTTGCGTCGTAAATCTGTAAGACCATTTCCTCGTAACGCGTTCATGAATTGTTCTGTCATTCTCTCGGCTATACAGTTTAGAATAACGTTGGTCTGCGGGGTGATAGCATTGATATCGGGTTCATTTAACGGATAAATCGCGTAGACGAGTGAGGTCACAGGGTCTGCACGCTCGTAGTATGGTTTGTTAATACCAGTCAGTATTCCCGGCCTGGAGTGTCTATCTAACACGACAACACTCTTGCTGCGTTGTGCTTCCCGAACAGGGTCACGTTTATCACGGATAATCCAGGTTATGTCACCATCGCTAGCGATGGCAACGACGTCAAACTGCGGCGATGGCAACGATAAATTTTATTCTGAAAAAAGTATCTTTGTCCAACCGCTAGATAATCGATGGTTGTCGCTGTTTGTTGGTCGTTCACAGTAGCATCAATGAAAATATCATCTTGCTTTAGTCTGAATGTTGACCACACATGCGCTGCATTATCCGCCTTGAATTCGTTCTTCGCCTTGCGGATATGAGTGAGTAATTGATTTGGTACTTGTAGATCGATGGACCGTTTACGGTCTCGGTGGTTGATTAATCTGTCGAGATCGAACCTAGAGTTCGAAGGCTTGATCGCAGATAATCTTGCAAACTCCTCCATTATATAATTAAGGCAAATATATATTTTAATTAAACGACAACCTAGATTAGTGTACAATGACTTTACGAGCAAAAAACAGATGCAATGGTTGATGATTGGTTAGCAACCCTGTGTTCGAAACCTTGTTTCTCCGATTTCTATGGGCATCATCGACAGTGTTAAGCGCGGTAGTTTATGGCCAAAGCCGTGTGTGAAATGTGGAATTGGTGTGACAGGCCAAACACAACTTTACGCAGCGTGCGTTGGCAGAAAATACAGAGCGCTGAAACGGCATTATGATTAAAAAAATTATCTCCCGGCTAGTATTGGTCACATCGCTGGCGATCCTGCTGCTAGTAGTAGCCCCACGACAGCTAGCAGTAGCCCGGGTCCAATAAAGGACGCTAGAGACTATCTCAATAGATTTTCTAGGTAAGGGAATCATGAATATTTTGTCATAGTAATATAAATTTATCATTTTGACAAATGATATATACTATACAAATGGAGCGAGAAAACGACGCCGATGAATTAAGAAGGCATCCCATCATTAAGAATTATGAGACGTCGCGTGCTAGTGTGATTAGGAACTGACGATGGCGAAGACCGGTTGGTTTTGTTACTATCGCCGGTTATCTTATGATTGGTGCTGGTGGAAAAATTATCTTTCATCGATTTGTTTATGAGTGTGTTAATGGCTTGATCAGCGACGGTTTCGTCATCAACCACATTTACCGTAATCCACGTAATAATTCTTTATGCAATGTAGAACCTATTACGCAGAGCCAAAATTGTAAGAAAGGTGAAAGAGGTGGAGTGGGGAAACCACGGCCAGTTACATCTGTAAATCCACAAACAGGTTTAAGAGCGAGTATTTCAATCAATAAATGCAGCTGGAAGATATTTTGGTATTTACCCAGCTTCAGTACGACGCGTTGCGGAGGGTACTCCTATTTCGACACGATCGAGGAATAATCAGCGAATAAGATTTCAATATCTGAGACATTAATGTCTCAGACACTAGTGTCTCGATCCCAGGATCTCACCACCACAGAGGGACACAAGCAGTGTTACCCAAGTGTGCGATCATTATCACAAATCGAAAGGTATATTTGCAGTCAAAAGGAGATAACTCCCTTGTGACTAAACAGTACAAGACAATAACCGAATTTCTGCGCGTCCTCGATAAGCTCCTCTCTGAAACGGAGTTTCCCAGTGCTATTTTTGTCCGTATGACAGTGCAGATTTTGTGTTTAATATCTTATGATGTGTATTTGCGCGAAGGAAACTTTCAACAGGAGACTGATTTCGTGTGTGTGTCATTGTAGTTTCAACAAACCAAAACAAATGAGGATTGAACCGTTGGACTGTTCATGTTCTACGATCTAAACCAGTACAATTCGTTCGCTGCAAGGAAGTGATATTCGTGTAATATTTTTTAGAATGGAAAATCAAAACAATTGCGCGTGCACAGCTTTATGTGTCTTCGGGTTTGAAATGATTTTATAAATCAAAATAATGATTAGTGTTACTGATTTATCGTCCGGGCCTCCTTGTTATCTTTATATATAACTTCCGAAAATTATAACATAAGAACGGTAAGTGGTGTAGTGGTAAGGTCCATGGATTCCCACACGACCTGTGAAATTTTGTGTTCGAATCTGCTGCTTAGATTTGCCCCTGATTGTGATATACCATGGAGAGTTAGAAACACAAAGGAATCCCATTTTGATTCTGGAATATCGGCGGAGCTTGGATGCAGCAGGTTTTTACCAGCTTCATATCCTGCCGCAGCAACTGCTGTAGGATTATTCCAAAGTATTCGTAAACCTTCCTCGGTAAATCGAGCAGCTGTTGTTTTTTTTATGTTGCCCCGGAGATGGTTTAGCTGTTTGAAAAAGACCAGAAACATCAGCAGGCAATGCAGAAAGAGCTTTCTGTGTCGCCTATGTTGCTGCAACAATCGTCTTAGTTGGTTCGACAATTGGTTTAAATAACTGTGCTGCACTTTCTGCAAATCCCTCTGTGGCTTCCTGACGCGCTTGTAGTTTCTGCTTGACAGAAGCACGGACAGGGAAATATTTCTCAATCGCCTCTGGTCGTTGTCGAGCTAATTTAGCTGTACGAGATTCCATGGTTAGCACACAATCACTCATTATTATTACAACGATGATTTAATTACAGGCCTATCGTCGCGGGCAGCTACTATTGTTTTGCTCGTGGTCCAGAACCCGGCTATAAACACCTGTTGCAAGCAGCCTCGCAGAAATCAACGACAATCTATCACCGGTCGTTCCCTGATCATCTACAGCTGCAGGGAGGGACAGCTTGCGGGTCTACGAACCTCCGGAGACGTTAGAGGTCTCGATGTATCATTCTCGACATTGTATGTCCATTTTTACCTCCTCTAATTGGGTTCTCTAATTCGTGGACCTAATGGTCTGTCCAGCCGCCCCCTCCCCCCCAGCTGTCTCAAATAGCATCTCACTCAAATTAACATGATTTCTTCTGTAATTTCCAGTCGACTTATTACCCCTGTCACAGCACTGAAAATGCCATCCTGAAAGTTGCTAATGATCTTCTCTCTGCTTTGGATGATGGTATGATCTCAGTTCTGACACTCCTTGACTTATCCGGAACCTTTGATATGGTTGATCATGATATCTTACTTCACCACAGTACTGCTTTATCACCGTTAAAGTCATACCTAACTGAAAGAATACAACTTTTATTCGGTAAATGACAAATATTACAGCCTAGAAAATATGTTATGATGTCACAAGGGTTCTATTCTAGGGCCAATTCTCTTTAATATATACACACAGCCCCTACCAAGTGTTATAAATCTCTTCTCTCTGTTACATTTTGTTGACTGCATCTGGTCTGAAATACCTCTCTGATCTCACCCGTCTGTATACTCCTAATAGAAACTTGCGCTCATCATCTGACACTCGTATTCTTAATAAAAACTAAGTTCTATGGACAACGCTCATTTGCATATCAGGGCCCAGCTAATTGGAATGAAGTGCCTTTAGATCTCAGACGCGAAGAAACCATGAACACATTCAAAAGTGCTCTTAAGACATCTTTTCCACAGCAAGAATACATTTGTTATTCATCTATTTGTCATTAGTTTAGATCGAAACTGTATTGTACACTCATTTGGTGTTTCTAAGGTTATTTTTGTAAACAGGGCCGGCCTGAGGCCGATTGTAAACAGGGCTGGCCTGAGGCCGATTAGACTGATTTAGCCCAATTGGGCCCCGCGCTCTCAGGGGCCCTACGTGTTTGTAATTTTTAAAAAAAAATATATCTGTCGAGAGAATTTTTTTTAAAGAGATGGAAGAAAAATTTAAGTTCAGTATCATATAAAACTTGTTTGAAAGTTTATTTCCAAATGCCGTGCTCACAGGGGGCTCCGCGCGTGAATGGAGGGGGGGGGACACCAAAAATGATCCAAATTGGGCCCTGCGTTTGCTAAGGCCGTTCCTGTTTGTAAAACTATTTATATGTTTCATGCTGTTATTTTGTGTAATAATCCAGTTGTTTTGATGGTGTTAGTGTTCGTGTGTTTTATGTTTTATGTTCTCTGTTAACTTGATGTTGTAACGCTCTTAAAGCTTTTGAAAGATTAAGGGTTATGTTAAGTCGTTATTATTATTATTATATTATTATTATAGAACAATAAGCACTGTCATCAAGAAAGATTAATTTCCAATAACAAGAATCGATGACAGCATTGACCGAATTGGAAATGCAAAATATGTCATCAAGTTTGACCAATTGAAGGGATTCTGGTAAACTCCACTTACGGAAAGAGCAAAGGAAGTTTCAGCATTCGTAACTTCAAATGGACATTACCAATATCAAGTGATGCCATTCGTGTTGAAAGGTGTTCCTTACACTTTCCAAAGTTTGATGATCATGCCAATATCCGGTCTAGATCATTAGGATGCTTAATTGATGACGTAATAATCTACAATGACACCTAGAAATATCACTTGGAAACCTTTGGAAGTTATTTGACCGACTCAGCGATGAAAATTTGACGATCAGTTTAAGTAAAAGTGACTTTTGCTGTGATTGTGTTACATTTTTAGGACACGACGTGGGACACATTCAAGTTAAACCTATAGAAGTTAAGGTTAAGGCTATCTCTTAATTCCCAATGCCGATCAGGAACAAACATATGGTTGTGTATGATTGGATATTATTGGAAATTTTGCTCTAATTTGTCCATAACTGCTGAATTCCTGACCAATTTGTTAAGAAAAGAAAACCAAGTTTCATTGGTTTGACAAATGCCAGGAGACTTGTGATAAGTTAAAGGCCATGTTCAAGAGTGCATCAATTCTTTCAGCTCCAAATTTTAGTCAGTCATTAAAATGTCTCTTGATGCAAGTCATGTACAAGTTGATGGCGCGGATCAACCAGTGTTATTTTTGCAAAAACAAAGTGAACAAGCATCAAAGAAAATTATTCCACGGTTGAGAAGGAATGTTTAGCTTTAATATTGGCCTAGCAACACCTTGAAGCGTATTTTAGTTCAGCTCCTTCTCCGATTGTTGTTTTCAGTTATCACATCCCCCTTACTTTCATTAATAAATGAAAAACACCAATCAGAGATTGGTAAGATAGAGTTCAATGTTGCAGGCATACAATATTGATGTTTGGCAGATCAAGGGAAAAGAATATTTGATCGGAGACGCACTTTCACGTGTATAAACGTATTATCTTGCATTAATCTGTATATATCTTGTATCATTCATGAGATACATTCCTATGCAATAGTATTATATTGTTTGACCAATATGCAAAAGAAAGTTTAATTGCATAAATTTCTTTATGACGGGAGGTGTTATGTATGTATATATTCAATGTTTATTATCATTCATAAATATAGTTTGTAAGGGTCATTTAGTTTTTTTTTTTAAATACTAATTTTCTTTACGAATGGTTTGGACTCTTAGAAGATGCGATTCTTGTATTAAGTGAGTAAATTTTCATGGGTTTCAAGGTTAGGTTGTACAATCAGATTCACGTAAACATCATTTGATGTGAATGGAAGTCATGTGATTTTTGAAAGGCTATACTGACCTAATTCCTGATTAGTTAGTATAACCAACACGACCCTGTTTACAATTGAGATTATTGATATGCGACGCTGTCTGTATTGCGTTTTAGTAATCTATATAACAAACTGTTTATTGGAAAATTAGGTTTTCTTTTAGTAAAGACCAGTCTTGGAAGATATTCAGTTCTGTTTGAAGGGATTTATTTATTTAATTTAATCATTCACTGGAATTATAAAGTGCTCAGATGAATTGGAATAATAACTGTTAAATAATTACTGTGAATTCGTTTAAAGACTATTTGGATTATAGCTGTTACAGAGTTATTGTGAATTCATTTAAAAACATTTTGGGAGTATATCAAAGTGATTCCTCTGTACTCTTGATACATCAGTACACTACAGAACATCATTCAATATACCACTGAAGCTCATTCGGTTTACTTTGTATTTTTAGACTTGATAGAACATTATGACTATTTAGGATTTCATTCACCAAACTGTAAGTTATTTTGTATATTTCACTTTGTATTTTAGCGAAATAAACTATATTTTCAAATTTTACAAAACTTGTTGGTATTCCTTCTTTTTTATTACTTCTTTTAAGACCATAGAGTCGCAACATTGTATTCACCGAAAACAAAAGTACAAGACGGAACAGGTTATTATAAAGTTCACTGGATTTATTCAGTCAAGAACAGTCGCGATTTAGTCTGTTGAAAACACCCCATCGGCAAGTGGAACCTACAATGAAGTTGATATAATATGCTAAGAATTAGTAGAGACGAATTCTATTATAAAAGAAGTGTGAGATATGATTCACTCAATGTGTTTGCTCCCGAAATGAAAGATGTTGCCAAGAAGTACACAACACCACCGCTCCCCTCGTTGTCCCAAGATATAACCTTCCTCCAAAAAAGGGAAAAGAAAGGGGCTTCCTCCTCGTGTAACTAAACATTGAGATGTTTTGTCCGTAATGACTAAATCCTATTGTCCCATGCGAAAACAAATCATTCAAAAAACACCTAAAGAAATCTCTTTAGAATGTTGTTTTAATGTTTTGAAAGGAACTGTGACTTTTTGCACGATACATAAAGAATGATTTAAGAAACATCGGAAATGGTGAAAAAGAAAATACCCATTAGTTAAAAGAAAAAAATAAATGCTGGTTCAACGAAGACTGTTGTTAGAAGTTGCTACTTGATTGCTAGGATCGATTGCTAGAACACTTTCCGAAGGAGTCATGATATAATGTGGAAAGACAAAAAGAATAAAATGAGACCTATTTCTGGAACGACATCACATCTTTACCTTTGGATCTTATGGAAGGACGAAACACTTTTTAGTTCTGTACAAACGATGGATGGAACTCCATCGTTGGTACGAACAGGATGCCTCATTTAACTCTCTTCAGTGTCAGTTACAACAATCGGTGTTGGACCGAACCGATTTGTCAGAACAGAAAAATCGCAACGTATTAAATTTTTCACTATCAAATACGTCGACGTGTTACCTCGTTTAATCAAGCTTACGATCAGTCGTATCATTGTAACATTGGAAATTCACCCAAGAAGTGACCCCTAAAAACCAAGTGATGATGTTTGATCGATTGTTTGGAACGTTACCTACCACCCAAGAGAAAGAAGTGGCGTTAAAGACCGGACATTGTGTTCGCATTGGAAAAACGAAACACACTTTTGAAAAAGGTTATTTACCTAACTGGACAAACGGATTGTTTCGTGTCACTGGACAAGTGCGTGGACGCGATCATCCTGTCTATAAACTGGAGAGCTTTTTATGTGCCTGAGATACTACGACTGACGAAAAAGAAGACGATGTATACGATATCGGAAGTATTCTCAATCGAAGAACACGTAAAGTGCGTTAAACATCGACTTGAAGAGGAGAGAGTGCGTTGAAAAGGATATCCATTAAGTTTTAATTCTTGGATTACCACTTCGCAGTCATGGACTTTAAATAGAAGTGACCATCATGCCGTTAAACACAGCCGCTACCTCTCATTCTCAGATTTCCCCTCGTCAAGAGCTACAGAAGCAATCACCGTAGGAATTGTGTGCTGAACGTTTTTTCTAAAAATGAAATCGTCTCTTTCTGACTATCTTTTGTAGTGTGTTGTATCGTTGGAGCAACGATTGCCAATTTGAGTTTGCAACAAGGAGACAAACAATTGGGAAAAGTTTTACTCAGCAGCGTGGTGGCTATCTTCCCATTCCTTCCTTGAAAAATAACAGTAACACAACAATAGTAGTCTTGCGGCCAAAACCGATCACCATCCTTCCTGTCGCAACAGCAGCAGCAATCCTCTTTTGGAACATTGAGAAAATCATTCTCTTTGACGTCAAGTGACTCATCGGAAAACAGAACCATTGAAATATGAATAAAAAATTTTATTTAATCTTTCCAGTGACAGTTCTACGCGTGAACTTCCCAACAACGTCTTATGTTTTTTCACAGCCAGATTACCTCAGGTCATGCAATTGATCACGAAGCTCATTGGGAATCGCTTTGGCAAAAATGAGTCATCCTACTCAAGCCCTGAACAAAGGTCAAAACTCTTTCATCGTCGGTATCCTGAACGAAAAGTTCAGGGAGAGTTGGACGAAGGTGATCCTCGTTATTACAAATCCAAATCAATCCCCCAAAGACTACCTATGTCATGAGAGTTCCCGTAGGCCATTATTTTAATGCTCTACTTCTGGTCTAAACAACTGCAACTCATTTCAGTGGTCAGTTTGGCGAAGACCTGGAGAAAGCTCGCAAAAGTGTACTGCTCGAGTACTATAAAACTGCTCATTGTCTTAAAATATATTTTCTTTTGGCAAAATAATGTCCATTACTTTATGTCCCGGTTTGTTTTCTATTCTGGATGGATACACTGCTTTCGCTCCTGTAAAAGACGTTTACAACAATTATCGATTTTACAAGTATTTCCGCTACCCTATCGAACTGAACAAGTGACAAAATTTATTGTTTGTTTACTTCAATGTGGTTGAGTATCAAGTGGTGGGAAACAGAGTCGCTTCTTTGCTCAGGGTCATTCCTTTCAATGTTGATTCTGTCATCGTTGTTTACGAGGAAGGTGGAAACACATGTCACGTTCACCGTGAATTTGTATATCCTAATTATCTTCCATTCAGTAAATTGTATTTGGACCGTGGGAACATTAGTATAAAAGAGATCATAGACAAAATATTCTGTCCGAGAAAGGAAACTCACGGTGAGACTACATTTTCGAAAAATGATTCTCCAGTAAATTGTAACAAATGTATCATGTGTACCAGAGTCACTCGACAAAGAGGAAAAAGAGTAGGAGATATGTTAAAATCAGCGCTTCGTACGGTGGCATCCGATGGTGATTCGAGGATTGCATGCTTTAACAGATGCAGCTTTGATGCAAGGAAAGAATTTCTTAAAAATACCCTCATTAACGAAGAAAGAACAAAATAACCTTCATGTGTGCAAGAAAAATTATGTTGCTTCCAACTGGAAAATACCCTTTGCTTCGCTGAGGCATCCTTATAAATTCGCTGGAAGACATTACATATTCTATGCCACAGCAAAAATAATGCAGAAAGAGACGCCGAAACACCTTCAGATCTAATTAAAACGTTCAGAAAAAAAAGAATAAGAAAAGAAGAAACACCAGAGCAGTCAGAAAATTGGACGTTTTTGATTACTAGTGAAATGGAAAAAATGATGCAACCATATTCTAGTAAATGTTTTAATTAACAATTCTGTATATTTGCCACAACATAAAGATGACGACGATGCAAGGATTCCAGTGGGTAGAATTTCATCATGTGTCGTCTTTGACTACTTCAAGACCTATCGAATTTGAAATAAAAGGAAAACCGAAGATTAGACCTATCTGAATAACAGTCATTTTTACCTTGTTATGTATATTTAATTTAATTGTTTCTTTGTTAGTTTCAAATTTTTTTAAATATATTTCATTGCATGCTATTATAATGTAACATTGTTTGCTGGACTTGACCTTGTCCAAAACTGAGTTAATTTCTGTTTGACCTGATTGACTTTTTAAAATTTCATTTTCTGTAAACAACTAATACATAGCTAAATTATTCTTTGTGTTTATGGGCTTAATATCAGGATCATTATTAATAGAAGAAATAAATATGTTTATTTGGGTCTAAGTTTTGGAATTTCCTGAGTGTAATCCAGGTTCTGGTTTTGATTTTGTAAACATCAGGATCATTCTAGCAGGTTATTTTCCATAAGGTAATTTTTTTATATATAGAAAATGCTAATTGTGACCAGTGGTCAAGTAGAGAACTATATAATCTTTAATTGTGAGGACTTGGTCATTCGCGCAACATCTAGCACCTTCAAGTTGTATTACGTTGTGTCCAGTTGGGATGAATATTTTTCTTCAAATTATTGAATTCTATTGATTATTCTCTCTGGAAATACAAAGGTGCTCTGATATAATTCTTGGATAAAGACATTCACTGGAATTTATACTGAATTTAAACCTGGAATTATATTACTGTGATTCAACATAAGACTGTTGACACATCAACACTCTATAAATTATAACCGACATGTCATCGCCTTCAGTTTTTGGATTTCTTCAGGACTTGTACTGAGTTTTATTCAGGACTTTAAATTATTAACAAATTAGTCGGCAGGATCATTGCTACTTATCCTTACCTACATGGAAAATCTCTTGATTTACAAAAAAGAAGGCCAGAACACACATCTATATGCTTAGGTAGGGAAACCAGACAATTTGGACAAGTTGAACGACGCAGAGTTGAAAGAAGAAAACGATCCACACAATGTTGGATTTTAGAACTGATAGATTGCTTGCATGTGGACATGTCGTTGGAAGACAATTATCTGTTAAATGGAGTGGATATACGTACAAGACTGAATGGTAGTGTGTTCCATATGCTGACGAGTACAAAACGAGCATCGAAGAAGCTAACTTTACTGGCACCGTGTGGAAGTTTTATTTAATGTGGGAAACGACATCAAACTCTGAGAACGACAGCCAGTTTTCCTTTACGACGAGCGGAAGTGAAAGCCTTCATCATTGTCTCTGTACTCTAATCCAAGACGAAGATCACGTTATCCGCAGGCAACTACTGAAACGTTTGTTGACTGGCATCATCAGCAATGAACCCTTAATGGAGCCATCGATCAAAATCCTTTTGAGTTCCAACACTTCAACTCATCGAAGATAGAAGTTATCTGGAATGTCCAGACATTGTGTACCAGTCCTTTTGAACCTAATTTTGTCCAGAAATATTACTTGAGAAGCAGCAGAGAGGGTGAACCCTACAACTTTGTAGAGACCTTATTTTTGAAAATTAAGGGTTCCTACGAGGGTTTTAAAAAAACATTTTTGCCTTAATAATGAAAACTTCTTTAATTGACCAGATTTTTCACAATCTGGTCACATACGTATGTCATTCACCCTCTCTGCTGCTATAAATTAAACAGCCAGTATAGATATTATCAATAATGAGTATTGGAGAACCACACTCAGCTAAATTAGCTCTACTGCTGCTATGATTTTTATCCAAAAATTGTATCAAGTCCGTTGCGATATCTTGACCTAGGATCATGTAAATTTATCGTTACAAAACCAAAGGGAGCAGCTTGTGCTTTTGAAAAGAAATTTTAAATTTGTTCATGTCCATGTCGCCTGAACACCAAGTATAATAAATATTCTGTAGAGTATAATTATCTACGCCATTAAACACAACCAAAATATTGCAGTTGTCTCTGATTACTTTTGGAATTTGTGTATATCTCTGTGTAACATAAATCACGTCTGTATTTTTATGTCTACCTCGTGAAAATATTATAGCTGGATTTGATTGTTTGTCCAGCATAACATCATCATACACTACTAAATTATTAATGAATCCATCCAGATCATCTACAGATGGCGCTTCATCAATATCAGTAATAAAGTCTATGACATTGTCTTCATGTAACGATTTTGCGTTCTCATTAAAATCTTTAAGTACTTCGTAACATCGCTGATCATCTACAGATGGCGCTACTAAATATAATTTATCCCACTTCAGCCATCGCATTATTAGATTAAGCAATAATTGCATCTTCCCACTTCCGGACGGACCTATTATAATCATTCTGATAGAATTCGGAAGCGCTGGATGGTGTTTTACTGGCTCTTGTTTTCGTGTCGCAGAAAAGTCAATTATATCCATATAATAAATAATATGAGTCTATATTGTGTTCGATGCAGAGTACCTACCGATACTACTGAATTAACGACAATAACAACAAGAAATAAAAGACGTGCACTTACAGGCAAGTGTGTGAAATGTGGCACCAAGAAATATAAATTTATTTCAACAAAGACAGGTGGGGGTGATATCGCTGCTTCGTTAGGAAAATTACCAGGAACTCCATGGGCTAAATATCCCGGTGAGAAACATTTACCCGGATATAATTATTGTGGTCCTGGAACTCGTCTCGATATCAGACTCGATGATCAAGATCAACCAAAACCAGGGGAGTATCCAGTAAATAAGACTGATCAAGCGTGTCACGTTCACGATGTCGCGTATAAAAGTAAGGATTTGCAACACCGACATCTTGCGGATGTGAAATTGATTCACGCGTTAAATTCTATACCTAATAAATCTCAGAGAAAAATTAGCTAGTTTTCTAGTAAAAACTGCTATGAAAGGTAAACTAGTGTTAGGGGCTGGCAATTAATTATATAACTATCATAATGGAATCTGTTTATTATTCCCCGAGAGGATTCTGGAGAGGTAAGGCAGCTATTAGTAAACTCGCCGAAGCAGCAAAAGTTTCACGTGATGTCGCTGCATCATGGTTAGCACGACAGGCAATATGGCAAATCTTCCTAAGTCCACGTAAAAGAATTCATTACGCGCATTTTGATGTTAGTGTCCCTAATGAAGTTCATCAAGCAGATATTTTATTTTTACCACACGATACCATTAAAACACGTGGACGAAAATCACGCACATACAAATACGCGTTAACTGTCGTTGACCTTGCGAGCAGATATAAAGAAGCGGAGCCATTATCAACGAAAACAGCATCCGAAGTTGCATCTGCGTTCGAACGAATTTATCATCGAGGTGGTCTACGATGGCCAAAACTACTACAGGTTGATCCTGGTAAAGAATTTCTTGGAGTAGTATCATCGTTGATGAAGAAACGTAACGTTAAAATCAGACGAGGACATACTGAAATTCATCGTGATCAGGCAATCGTTGAACGATTTAATAGAACACTTGCCGAGCGTTTATTCGGATATCAATATGCAAAGGAAATATCTACTGACCTCAAAGATAGATCTCGTGAATGGGTTGCAAGATTACCGAGTGTGATAGCTGCGTTGAATAATGAAATTACTCGTGCAACTTCCATGAAACCTTCTAATGCGATCAAAAAAAAAAATATATACCAATACGACGTGGATCTTTCTCTCAACCAGTATTAGGTAATGTTACAGTTAGATATTTATATGAACCTGGCGAACTTGAAGGTGGTAAAAAAAGAGCAACCGATCCTATCTGGAGCGTGACTACACATAAAATTTCTAGCGTGGTTAGATCCACTGGTAGACCTCCAATCTACAGACTAGATTCTACAGCCCCTCTACGTGGATTTGTACGTGAACAATTGCAAATAATTCCTGCAGATACACAATTACCACCAAGCTCAATTTTGTAAACGTCCAGAACCTCGACGTCGATTACAATCAAGACAAGTCAGCATTACATTTTCACGTGTGTGACCAAGATCACTATTAATTCTGTCTACGGTAAATTGTCTTGGATTATTATTCGAATACTGCCATGACATATTACAGTTGCAACTTGCGCAATTATTATTCTGTAATTGTTTTAGTTTTATAATAAATTCAACATCAATATCAAAATCACGATTATTTTTTTTGTCAAACTGCTTATAACCAGATAGTTTTTTTCTTATTACGTCATTATTAACAGTTTGATCATTATTTTTTATAAAATTCATAATAACCCTATGTAGTTGAGATATTCTCCTGACTCGAGATACGGCGAGATATACTAAATTTGACCATTCGATCCTATCATCTACAATCCAGATTTTAGTATCAGTTATAGTTAATCCCTGTGACGAGTGAATCGTTATAGCGTATCCTAATGTCCACGGTGATTTATTCATACTCAGCGCATTCTCAACGACATTAATATCGACTAAAATAATATCATTCAAGACAAGATTCTGTATCCTTGGTGGAACCAAGGCACCAGGAATTTCAACATCAATATTCTGTCATCGAGTATCTGCTGGGCGATAACACAAAGGTACAGGTAGATCTGAAAACTTTTCTTTATGTAACAAAAATAATTTATTCTGTAGTTCATCACGAACTATCTTTCTACTCGCGACTATTAAATCAGCAGGATTCCATAAAGTCCAAAATTCATTCATAGAAGTCTCTGGAATTACTCCTCGCATTATCTCACATTGTACTCTGTCTGGTTGAAGTCTGATTAATTTTTTAAATTCCTTCAGCGGTTCATCGATAGCTCTATGGTCATCATGTATTTCTTCATAATAATTTGCGTTATTCTTCAGCCATTCATGTGGAGACTCTCCAACAAAAGGTGGTGGTTGACCATGATCGCCGCACATAATCACAGCAGTATTCTTCAATAACAACCATTCAAGAAATGTTTTTAGTGTTTCTAACGACACCGTGCATATCTCGTCCCATATAATATATTTAGGTATATATTTTTCACCCATCCGCGATGGAGTCCACGTGTCTCCGCACCATCTAAAGAAACTGTGATATGTACACGATTTTACTCCTCGTTGTTTTATTTCTCTAGCAAGTTTGTGCGTCGGTGTTAAAACAATTATATCCGAATTATTATTTATAAATAAATTAATTACACGAGTTGTTTTACCTGAACCACCACACCCATTAAGATAAACGGTCTTATGTCTAGATACAGGATCGTACACAGATGGTGCAGATGATTTTAATATTTGATTATTATTTTTGTAATATGTCTCCGCAATTTCAACATCTGCAGATTCAGAATAACTAAGTATATTTTCTTCTTTTATCCTCCACGTCCCCCATTCACCATTACCGAGTTTTAATAAATCCTTATATTTTTTATGTACATAAAATGAATCCGTAGCGACTCTGACGGCGTAACGGGGAAATTTATTTATCATCGATAGTAGATTTATAGAAACATATGCCAACATCGAAGATCTTAAATGAGTAAACTGCGGTGACTCGCCATCAAGGTAGCTCACAATGGTACCTAGTTTCGTTCCATCTGATAAATAAGCATTACATCTGTTTATAAACGTATTTTTCTCAGTTGTATCAGCGATTATAAAATCTAGTTCAGCGTCGTCCATAATCAATCTTGTACACGCTCGTTTATAATCGTATGAACCACCTTGAGTAAATTTACCGATTATCTTTCTACCGAGATCTTTTGCAAATTTCTCATCGTACTCGTTTCTGCATTTATTTATTTTAATAATATGATCTTCATCAATATCAGGGAATTCTTTTCTGGTATCATCAATATTAAATCTGTTCGGTTCTGGTAACCAAACTTGCTTCTGTGAATTATACGATATAATCGCTTCAGTTACTCTCAACGATATTAAAAATCCAACATCAAGCATATATCGCAATAGTACTATTGGAACCCAACATTTTTCTGAAAAATGTCTTCCAAACCAAGCATAAGTAATCGGATGGAGATTTTCTGCAAACTCGAATGATTCTACATGAGCAAATCCGGTTAAGTCAAAATCTGGTAAATGTCCGTTTATCGCAACCCTGGTCATGTCATGTGTAGGATGTCCGAATCTCTTAAAGTATTTAGAACATACTCCATATCCAAGAAAACTCCCAGGATAACACGCTACCATATCAACCGAGATAACATCACTATGGTTGTATTTGGTGTTCCATAACCCACCGTGACCATATTCTAAACAGCTTTTCTTGACATCTTCAAGGAATTCTGATCGTGTCGTTTTCCATGAATTTTTCTCCTGAGCGAAATGGGCAGCAACCGATGGTACGGTAAAGCAGTTATTCAGTAATTGTCCAACTATGACATCATCAGAGGTATATTTCAATGCAAGATGTTCCATTTCTTCATGAAGAAATTCTGTACGATAAATATCACCGTTAGGCCGTACAAACTGATCGTAATGATCATATTCCGAACTCTGAAATAACCAAACAGACACAGGGTCGCTTTTGCTGATATTTTTAATAAAATCAAATATATCACCATCATAAAACTTAACTTTTCTATCTCGTGGAAATATCGTTACAGCATTAGTCCATGCATGTGCATTATGATCAACGATTATTATAGGGTTTCCATTTTTATATATTTTGGTTCGTATAATATCTCTCCGGTTAGTGTTTTTACTGTTATTGGAAATCTTAATAACTTTTCTAGTTCAGCAACATCCTTAATAGATGCACCAGCATCTTTAACCGTTTCTGCCCATGTGTTTATTTTTTTACGTCTTAAATCAGTTAAGCCATTACCACGTATCGCATTTGTAAAATGCTCTGTAACTCGTTCAGCTACGCAGTTTATTCTTGATATTTTCATCGGTTTGAGATCCGCAACATTAGGTTTATCATTCAGCGGAAATATTCCATATACAACTGCAGTTGCTGGATAACTTTGTATATAGTAGGGTTTATCAATGCCAGTAAGTATTCCGGGCTTAGATTTATTACTCAAAAGAACAATATTACCCCCGGACTGCACACGGACTGGATCGCGCTTATCACGAATAATCCAAATATCTTCTTCTGTATTTACAATAAATTTTATTAAAATAAAATATTTTTGATTATCAAGGTGATTAATAATTACTTTTCCTCGTTTATCATTCATCATATTAGTAACATTTCCAACTCTGAATGTTGACCATGCATGAACTGCACCATCGTCACGAAATTCCTTTTTTGCTTCACGAATACGTTCGGTTACATCCTCATCCGTTAATGCCAGATCCTGCATCGAAATACTAAGTTTATATTCTGATAGTCTGTCAAGGTCAAATCTAGCAGGGGAAGGTTCAATAACGGATAATTCCTCAATATTATAATTAGGGCAAGTATATATTTAATTGAACATTAATCTTTTGTATATGATTCAACCAAATCAATGCCACTGGTTAAAAATCGGTTATACGTCTCCGTGTAACAGATCATGCGTGAATGAATACTGTAGTTATCATATGCAATGTGTCAGAAATGGAAGTACAGGACCAAAACCGTGTATTGTGTGTAGTGCTGGAGTGCGAGGAAAAACTCAATTGTGCGCGCAATGCGGTGGTAAAAAGTACAGAGAGTTAAAACGATATTATGACAAAAAAAATAACGCTGACTCTCCTATAAAAACCGAAGAAGATTATTTGGCTAGATTTTCAAAAAACAATGATTTAAACAAATAGTATTATATATAAATGGAACAAAATGAGTTTGTGTCACATCCAATCATTACTAATTATGAATCATCCCGAGATGGTGTGATTAGAAACTGCAGATTGAAAAAACCAGTCGGTAGTATTGATAATACTGGTTATCTTAGATTTACTGATAATGGCAAGAAAAAAAGATATTTATCTCATATATTTACCTACGAGTGTTTTTTTGGGCTGATCAAGAATGGGTATGTGGTTGACCACATCAACGGCGATAAGCTTGATAATTCACTTGGAAATCTACGTATTATCACGCAAAGTGAAAACTCTAAGCTTGGAAACACAGGAAGGTGTAAATTATACAGAAAGAGAGCTATTAAATCAGTGAATACAGAAACTGGGGAAGAAATTAGTTTTGAATCAATTAATTCTGCTGCCAAATACTTTGACATAGTACCACGATCGGTACAATTTGTCGCAGAAAATATACAAAAATCTTCCTTTTCCAAAAGATTTACACAAAAAATAAATTTTCAATACGTTTAGTCTACCGTATTTTTAATGTTACCAAATGATTACTTGATATCTACTGAAACATGGTTGGGATATAATATGAGGTATCCACAATGCGAAACATCCATGAGAGATACCTACTGAAACGTTAATTTTCCCAAGGGTTTTGTTTAGCCATAATTACAGTCACTGACTCTGTCAGGGGTCCACCTTCATCGTCGCTGCTCTCAGCGTCATTATCATTTTTTACAGAATCAGATAGCATAATCTTTCTTAATTGCATTACACGATTATCCACAATCTTTTTTTCTTTCGTACTCGTGAGACAGTTCGGATTTAATATTTTCGATCGAACGTGCAAGAGGTGTAAATAGCTTTACCTGATTGTCGTTTACCATAGCTAGTGATTCAAGCATGGATTGATAAATTAATTTTATAAATCTGTAGTTTGAAGATAGTGTATATTTATTATCAAATTTTCTCTGTTGCAGTAATTCAAAATCGCACATGTTTTTCTGAGGGTCGAGATTATCAGATATTTTTATTCCGTTATGTTTTAGTGTTTTAATAGCACAGATAATATCATTGATGTTTTCATGGTTCATTATATATATTTATTTTTTATATTTAATATAAAAATAAACAAAAATATACAGCGCGGGGTGACATTCGGTCTACCATTCCATAGTTGTATCAGATAAACCTAATGAGGTTCCGAATCTTTGTTTAGACATTTACCCCCAAAGAGACCCCTAAATATCCGTAACCGAAACTTTAGAGGCTCAGAGGGTTGTCTGTACGTGTAGGTCTTATTTTAGTGACCAATCAGATTCTGTTTATTGCCTTACAAGAATTCCTAGATATCCGTAACCGAAACTCTAAGAACTCAAAGGCTGATTGGTCTTTGTGACCTGGAATCTCATTAGGTTTATTTTTAG
Source organism: Megalonaias nervosa (assembly GCA_016617855.1). Taxonomy (NCBI): domain Eukaryota; kingdom Metazoa; phylum Mollusca; class Bivalvia; order Unionida; family Unionidae; genus Megalonaias; species Megalonaias nervosa. The sequence continues at coordinate 8,248 of JAECUM010027939.1, read as the reverse complement.
TTTGCGATTGTGTCTTTTGGAATGGCCCTTGTGTTTAGTGAAGTCACAAGGTCACGACCTCATATCACCCCCCGCTGTATATTTTGATGAGATGATATGATGATGATATGATGATGATGATGATGAAATGCTGTCTTCACGCCAGCACACCAACCCATAACGATCAACCAATGGGTGATTCACAAAAGTGAATCCACCACGTGTTGACGTAGTGGATTGGTGTACTCTGAAGACGAGGGTGGCTGGAGCCCCCAATAAATTATAAATCTTGGCATAAAATCGCCCCCCGCAGACAATTTATCACCTATTTCAGCGCCTTCAGGTTGATCTTTATCTTTATGTATTTCCGGGACTGGCATCGCAGCAGCTATTTCGGCTGGAAGTTCACGTAAAATTTCTTTTGTTTTCTTAGTTCTTCTTGCTATTTTTTCAGTTCCTTCAGCTATTTTTCCAGTTACTTCAGCGGTTTTCTCCAACACAGGTTGAATACCTTTAGTGGTCTCAGTGATAGGTTTAAATAATTTTTTTGTATCCTCTTCAAATTCAACTTGAGATTCCTGACGCGATTGTAGTTGCTGCTTAACAGAATCACGAACGGGTAGATATTTTTTAATTGCCTTTAGTCGCTCTCGAGCTAATTTAGCTGAGTGTGGTTCTCCAATACTCATTATTGATAATATCTATAATGGCTGTTTAATTCATAGCAGCAGAGAGGCTGAAGGACATACGCGTAGTGACCAGATTGTGAAAAAATCTGGTCAATTAAAGAAGTTTTCATTATTAAGGCAAAAATGTTTTTTTAAAACCCTCGTAGGAACCCTTAATTTTCAAAAATAAGGTCTCTACAAAGTTGTAGGGTTCACCCTCTCTGCTGCTATCTGATTTTATTATGGAGAAGTATGAACCATTCATGTCGAACGGTTCTATTTAACTCATTAGTGATTCTGCCAATCCTACCCTATTAAAAGTTTAAGGGACATGGGAGCTTCTCGGAATCTTTTATTATCAGGTACGTTGCCTTTTCCTGAGTTGGCTTCTTTTATTGAAAGCGTTATTATTCAGCGATAAGAGTGCTGTTTGTTATGTTCGTCTCCATTGTGTTAATTTGTCATCCGACTTAGTCTCAGGACCCGTGACGGTCGGAACATTGTCGTCTTGACCATCTCAAGTATTTATTTATTACCAGGCAATGACCTAGCTGGAGACAAGGTTGTGGTTAATCCACTTGTAACTGACAAGCCTTGTTTCAATCAGAAAGTCAGTCCTATTAAAAATAAAATCTTTGATTTATGCCAAGTTTGTGTAGTTACAAGTGCTATGGCAAAGAATGCCCTTCATAATGATGTTAATCAATACATTATTCCATTAGCTGACGCATGTATTGGTCAGGTTTTTGATGGATTCACCTTGGCTCCTCGTATTGATCAATTAATAGGTACTGATCGCAATGATCCACTTTTTACCACTCATTCTCATTATTCTAATGAGGGTGACAAATCACTTGTCGTCGCACAGAAAAAAGATCCTGAAATCTCCTGTTTATTTCAGAAGGCTATTAGCGAAACATAAGCCGCAGAGGTACCTATTTGTTATTTTGTTAAAAGGGGGATCTTATGAGAAAATGGAGACCGACTGAGGTACCTGATGGTAACGAGTGGTCAGTGAGCTATCAAATTGTAGTTCCAAAGTCGCATAGACAGGCCATTCATAATCTAGCCCATGAAATTACTTTGGCTGGTCATTTAGGGATCAATAGGACTAATCAAAAGATCTCGAATAATTTATTTTGGCCAAATATAAAAAGAGAAGTTTGTAAATACTGTACACCCAATCATAATATACATAAGGCTCATCTGCAACCTATTCCTGCATTTGACGAAGCCATTAGCAGAATAATGGTATACAGTGTCGGTCCCTTACTTAAGACTGAGTCAGGCAATTAATACTTGTTGACCATAATGTGTGTGTCTACAAGATTCCCAGAGACAATACCTTTGGGAATATTAAAACTAAAACAACAGTAAAAGATTTGATAAAGTTGTCTACTTAATTTGGCCTAAATCTGTCCAATCTGATCAGGGGTCAAAATTTATGGCTGGAATTATATATGAATTATGCATGCAACAATTCACGTCTTCTGCCTGTTAAACTGAAAGCCAAGGGGCCTTAGAAAGATTTCTTCAAACTTTGAAAAATATGATTCGGTCATATTGCATTGATACGGGTAAAGATTGGGACGAAGGTGTTCATTTAATGGTGTTTGCTGTTGGGGTATCAGTACAAGAATCTTTAACCCCTTTCAACTTGTTTTGGACATGATATTCGTGAACCATTGAAAGTTGTTTAAAGAGAAACTTCTTGCAAATTAACATACAGAAACTAATCTTCTCGACTGCTTCTAATTTTGAATATAAGTTGCACAAGTCCTCTGAACTTGCAAGAACTAATTTGCACTCCACTTTGTCAAAAATGAAATCAAGGTATGAAAACAATACAACGGAAAGTAGTTTTCAGCCTGGTGATAGAGTTCCTGCTCTCTTGCCCATACCTCAAAATCTTCTTCAGGCTAAGATCCATGGTCCTTATACAGTTGAAAAGAAAATAAGCAACTTAAATTATATCATTAATACTCCATGAAGGCAAAAAAGATAACAACTTTGCCATATAAATAGGTTAAAGGATTATGTTTATAGAGATATCCATATTAATCATGCAGTCCGTTTAATTGTACCTGTCCCTCACAGTGAGCATTTAATCGATGGAATGCAATTGGACGTTATTGGCTTTGGAGTAACCAGTCTTCTGAAGTCAATAATTATGAATAATCTGGACCAGAAACTTTCAGATCTGCGGCATGTGCAAAAGAATGAACAAAGCTATTGCTTGAATAATGAGTACTTATTTCCAGATGTTCCTACACGCAAAATAAAATCTACTATGACGTTAAAATTGTAGATTCCATACCTGTGAAAACAAAACATTCTTATACGATGAACCCTCTCAAACAGGAATGTTTCAGAAAAGAAATGCAGTATTTGCTGGAGAATGATTTCGTACAACCAAGCAAAAGTTACTGGAGTTAACCATATATATTTCTACTGAAACCAGATAATACTTTCCGCATGTGCACCGACTATACAAAAGTGAATAGTTTTAGCAAAGCAAATTAATTTTCATTGCCAAGAATCTATGACTGCATTGATAAATTGGAAATGAAAAATATCACCAAATTTAACCCTTTGCAAGGATTCTAGGAAATTCCACTCACTGACAGGGCAAAGGAAATTTCGGCATTCGTGTCCCTAGGTGGACTTTATCAAAATAAAGTGATGCCGTTTGGGTTGAAAGGTTCGTCTTCTAATTTTTAATGTTTAATGAATATGATTACATCTGGTCTAGATAATTGTGATATCATCATCTACAGCAACATTCGGAAAGATCGCTTACAGACAAGTCGGAAATTTTTTCACAAACTCGCTGAGGGCAATTTGACAATTAATTTATCCAAAAGTGAGTTTTGCCGTGCTTATGTTACATTTCTAGGACATATTGTGGGATATCGACAAGTTAAATCTATAGATTCTAAGGTAAAGACTATCTCTGAATTTCCTGTGCCTATCAGTAAAACACAACTGATGCGATTGTTCGGTATGGCTAGATACTATCGTAAATTTTTCCATAATTTTGCTGAAACCCTGACAAATTTATTCGACAAGAAAACCAGGTTTCATTGATCTAAAAAATGTCAGGATACTTTTGATAAATTAAAAGCCATACTTAAGAGTGCACCGGTTCTTTCAGCTCCAAATTATGGTGTAGACCATGCAGAGTTTAATCTAAGAAGTAATTATGCACCAGAGAAATTATTATACAATCGAGAAGGAATATTTAGCTATCATATTGATTAGCAATACTTTGAGGTGTATATTAATTTAGCTCCTTCTCCGATTATTTATTTAGTGATCAAAACTCTTTTGCTTTCATTGGCAAGATGAAAAACAAAAATCAGATATTATTATGGTGGAGTTTGATATTGCAGGAACACAATATTGACACCAGGCACATCAAGGTAATGGACAATTTAAATGCAGATGCACTTCAACGTGTATAGAAATAGTATATTGTTTCATGTATATTTTGTGTTATTCATAACATTTCGGCTCATTTACATGTACGTCTGACTCATAGTTAAAAGGAAGCTTTACTGTATAATGATTTCTTTTCTCTTTGAAAAGCTATCATCCTGTCTCTAACATCTCATTCATGTCATAACCCTTAGAAAAAGTACTTCTGTCTCCAATTTTATCTCATTACATTTACATAATCTCTTCAGCAATTTCCAGTAGGCTTATCACCCATATCACAGCACAGAAACTACTTTCCTTAAAGTTGCTAATGACCTTTTCTCTGTTTCGGATGATGGTAAGATTTCAGTTCTCACACTCATGGACGTATCCACGGTCTTTTAATATAATTAACCATAATTTCTTGCTTCACCTTATCTAGGATGCTTTTGGCATCCACAGTATTGTTTTATAATGGTTCAAGCCATACCTAACTGAAAGATAACAAATGTTTGCGTAAATGGTAAACATTCGAGCCCATATAAACTTTATTAAAGTGTCCCATATGGTTCTGTTCTATGGCCAATTCTCTATATTCTGTACACACAGCCCAATCAAGTGTCATACAGATCGCAATCCTGTGTGCAGCCAGTTGTATGCTGATGACACTTAACTGCACCACTCTAGCTGTCCATATGACATTGATTCCACTGTCGAAAGCTTAGAGAAGTGCTTCTCAGATGTTAAATTATGAATGATGTGTACTAAGCTATAAACGAACTATAAAACTGAAGCCATGTTTGTTGCTGCACAAAACATTTTCAAGACCAACATTTACCAGAATTAAATAATATCAACGACGTCTTAATTAAATTTAGACAATCACTAAGAAATCTAGGTGTTACTTTTAATAGCTCTCTCTCTCACTGCACCAGTATGTCGTGTACACTTGTAGAGCTGGATTCCTGGAGCTGAGACGCATCAGCACTATTCGCAATCTTTTCAGCTGGTGCCACAAAACCCTAGTTTGTTCATTAGAACTCTCTAGACTTGACCACTTTAACAGTCTTCTTTCTGGTCTGAATCTGTATCTTCTGCTGAAACTTCAAAAGTTCCAAAGCACTGCAGGTTGGATGATTCTTAGAGCACCGTACCATCCCATTTCTTCTCAAAAATTCCACTGGCTACCTGTACGCAGTAGAATCAAACACATAATTTCTTTTCTCTTTTACATTTCGATAACTGCATCTTGTGCGAAATACCTATCTGATCTCACCCATGTGTATACGGCTGCTAGAAACTCGCGTTCATCATCTGACACCCTTATTCTTAGAATTCTCAATGTAAACACTAAGTCTTGTGGACAACGTCAATTTGTAAATCAGGGCCCAGCTAAACCTTATATCAAACATCATATTAAAAGTACACAATTTAAAGCGCTTAGAACCTTTTTCTAAAAAGATTAAGATTATATCAAGTTCTCATTATTAGTAGTAGGAGTTGTAATATTAGTATTAATCCGCCTCGTGTCCGGTACGATCAAGATTTCACTAGTATACTAACCTATCGATTTTGAAAACATGCTTACATGTATGTCATAATTATAAAAGTAAATAAGATTGGCTGGGTTTTAATGTATCAAGCTATAAATCACTTACATCTCTACTTTTAGCTCACAGTTAAGATCTATTACTTTGTCATGACGCTACATGGAATACATCATAAAAACTCAGTGATCATTGTGCTGATGTTTGCTAGTCAGTGTATAGTTGAGCACTAAACCTTATATCAAACATAATATTAAGCTTTTAATCCCATAATATTACAAACAATTGAAGATAAGTTTCAATGTGTAGATATATGTCAGTGCATAAAAGTACACAATACAATGTGGCCCCCCTTCCGCGATTCTACGTTCTACACCATGAAGGAACACCAGCGGACTTAATTAAGCCCGGCTAAATACTTTCCTTCTTATCTAGATGATCCCTTCCGTCTAAAAGAACAGGGCTAAGAAATTCACATATCAAATGTCTCATTCTTTATTTTATATGTCCAGTCTTTATTTAAAGATAGCATGAAATTGTTTGAAGCAATACTTTCCGGGGCTTTTACACACTAATTGCAGGAATTTGACGATGTGATTTATTTTAAGATATTATATCCCTCTCTCCTCCATTCAATTTACGGATACCTTAGCATCATTTATTTCCGTGCGGCTTATTTTTGTAGTATTGTTAAAAACATTTCATAGGCACTAAAATTCGTAGTTTTGCAGATAACGTTTGCATATTAGAAGGTATTTATTTTCGTGCTTTAACCGTTACAAAGCCCAAAATAAGGAATGCAAAGCCCAAAATAAGGAATGCAAAACAATAAAGCTACGCCGATGCAAAAGGCAGTCACTTAAGTGTTTAAAACAATACTACCACATGTATCATAAAGCAAGGCCCTAAAGAGATCCATATTTACACTGTTTTCGTCCGAGTGAATAACATCAGTGGAAGCCGATGCAGCCAACAACACTAAAACAATATTATCACCTCTATGAGCATAAATAAAATACTTCAAGATCAATCAAGTACTCCGTGATTTCGTCAGAGTGATGGAGATCAAAGGAAGCCGACGGCACCAAAGTGTGAAGATGCTAACTAAATTGAAAGACAGAGGAATCGTTCCTTTGTTTGCACCAGCTTCATGTACGGAACAAGTTCAACCACTATACCTGACAATAAATAAAGCACACATAGAAGAATTAAATTCATACTTCCACAACTAGTATGTTATGTAGGTCATATAGGCCATCAGAAAAAAATAGATGTTACTGGTAAAGATCAGTGCATTACATAAGTGCACCTTGCATCCTCGTTAATCAAGCACGTGCACGCTGAATGAATAATTCTAGCTAAAGCGACAATGTCTGAAATATTGATTTCTATGGCATTATTGAATTTGACATACAAGATGACGTTCACCGTCTCGGCGAGAGCTTCTGCAAACTGAAGTTCCACACGCAGTTGACCGGATTTTATAGGGTGGAAATGTCACTCGTCGCTGCCTTGGTCTGGAGTGAAATCAAAAGCCCACAAAGTGCAACCTCCTACATAATCTTCGTACGAAATACCGTGACTGGTGGTGGTTCCTAGTTGTCCGGTAGCTTCGTACAGGGACAAGTACGATCTCAAGTAATTCTTCTGGGCAAAGTTAGGTTCGAAGGGTCTGGTACACAATGTCTTGCCATAGCGACTCACTTCGATCTTGGACACTCTATAGTGCTTAAACTGGAAAGGATTTTGATCGTGGGCTCCGTTGAGGGCTGTATTACTGACTATGCCAACGATTAAACATTTGAGTAACTGTCCTTGGAACAGATGATCTTTGATCTTGGATCGGAGTCCAGCAGCAATGGTGAACGTTTTCACTTCTACACGTCGTATCGGATACTTGGCGGTCGTTCTGTTCAATGTGTGGCTGATGTCGTTTCCCGCTTTCGATGCGACGCACGTAAAGTTTGGCTTCTTGGATGATGGTTTTGTACTCTTTGGCATGAGCAATCAAATGGAAAGCAACACTGCTGCGATTTAGTCTCATGCGAATATCCACTCCGTTGAGCAAATACTTGTCTTGCAACCACATGTCCAAATGCAAACGATCCATCAGTTCTAAACTACGACCTTGCAGGATTTTCTTTCGACGGTCGTTAAAGTCCACTTTGTGAGGATTGTCATCTGCTGTCAGGGCTGTGTCGTTAAACGTGTCCTCACCTGCTATGTCAGGTTTCCATACCACGCAAGCATCCAGATGAGAGGTTCTTGGCCTCTTTTCCGTACGTCAAGAGATTTTCTAGGTACGCTCGGTAAGGGTAAGTATTCATGCTACTGCTGACCAGTTTGTTATTCAAGTACAAATCCACTTCGCTGAACAAGGAATGCATGAAATTGTTGACGGGAGCTACTCTGGCATCGGCACCCGGATTGGTGTTGTCCGTTTTGATCACTTTCAGTTTCAGGTACAAGTAACTGCTATTCAGATCGATGTAATCTTCGGGTTCTCATTTGATTTCAAACTCAATGGGAGTTGAATCCGTCAAAGAGGACGTTAACGTTAAGTAAAATTGGTTGTTCATAATTCCAGAGTTCTAGTGTCCGAGGAGTCGCTGAAAGTCAGAGGAGTGCCTAAAAGAG